>MU675769.1:78767-117668 GCA_026770625.1 Nicotiana glauca
GGGGGGGGAGAACTTAGGGGTTCTCACTTCTTTAAAATCTGGTTTTTTTAATAATAAAAAAAAATAAAAAAAAAAGTCTTCATAAACTGTGTGGCGGCTGAGTATAGAAAGAAAGAGAAACTATGTTTTTTGTAAGGAATTAGAGCCTTACGTCGCTGGTTCCTCCTTTGAAATTGGACAAATTTAATAATTGGGCGGAAGGCCCATTTAGAATTGTAAGGCTGATGGCCGAATAAGCTAGGTAGACTTAAGACAATGGGCTAAATGCCCACTTTCATATGTCTCGTTTAATTTTATTTTGGGCTAATGGCCTAACTAAAAAAAATTAAATTAAGTTCTATTTTTTTTATAAATCCTTATTCATTACAGATTGGTTATTTGTCGCTCGTTGAAAAGCTATCCCTTGCTCAAAGATCTTTTTTATTTAGCACTAGAGATCGTATTATGATGATTATTCCGACACTAGAGCAGACGAGACTATCAATCCTAGAGTGAATTAATCTTGTATGCACTACCACCTTAGTTTACTAGACCTTGCATTGACTTTTTTCTTGAGGAAGGTCCATCCGCTTCTATTTTCGAATAAGATTAAGACGTGAGCGAGGGTCTCTTTGTGGTGGTCTTTCACCATATTTCTTTTGATTGGTCTACATCTTTGAATCCGGTCTTTCTCTATTCCCACAGTCCCTTAGTCCCGTACCGGCTGTCGGTCTATCTCATATTCGTAGAAGAAGGAACTTGCTTAATGCCGGAAGTATAATTAAGTAGGCGGCTGGTCGAAGAATAGTATTTTCAGTAAGTGTTGTTGCAGTTGTAGAACCATATTGATTCTTCCTCGCAAACCTTTCATTCCTGTTATCTAGCTCTCTCGTAGTCCAAAGCTAATTCAATCGTCTCCGCCTTTGAGCCTGCCGATCTATTCAATGATTTTCTGATGGGATAGTTCTGTCGTTGTGACCACAATATCGCATTACCATATTTCGAAAATTAGTCATATGGACATAATTTTCAGAATATAAATTTAGTATTTATATTTATTTATGAAAATTATAATTGTTTTATTATCACAATTACTTGAAAAAATTATTAATTTAACATTAAGCTTGTTTATTAATTTGTTTAACATGCTTGAAATATTAATTTGTTTAACATTAAATTTATTTAATAATTTATTTAACAATATATTTATTTGTTAATTTATTTAATATTAAATTTGTTTAACATGCTTTAAAATGTTAATTTATTTAATATTATATTTATTTCTTAATATGTTTAACATGCTTATAATTTTAATTGTTTTAATATTGAATTGGTTAATTAGTTTAACACATGCTTTATATTAATTTATTTAGCATAAAATCAATATTAATTAGTTTAATATTAACATTAATTGTTAATTTGTTTAACATGTATAATATGTTAATTAGTTTAATATTAAAGTAAAATTTATGTGAATTTGTATAACATGCAATAAATATTAATTAGTTTGACATTAATTTTATTTGCATGGTAATATAAGTTATTTGTTAACTTATGATCCACATGGAATAATAAAATCATGAAAGATAATTATGTCGTCTTAAAAATGATTAAGACGCTTAGTCAGAAAATTAAATGAGTTAATTTTCATAATATTTTAATTCTTGGACAATGATTGGGAACATAGTAAAATTTTGACTCCATGGTTAATACATGTGTTTATTAACTTAATCAATTGATGATTAGTATCATAATATGTATGTATGTATGTTGAACATCGTGCCTTGCGTTATTTTTTATATTTTTTCATGATCTTCATAATATTTTTATTTTGTTAAAGAATGACTGCTGTTCGAAAAACGTTGTTGCTGAACTCAACAAAGGGTTAAAACTCAATGACGATAACTATAAAACCTGGAGCTTGAAAGTCCAGTATGTGCTAGAGGAGCAAGAGACTCTGGAGTCCATTAACAATGTCATCAATGATCCCGAGAAAGGCAACACTGTGCATCATAGGCGTGAGCATGAAGCCTATGACATTTGGAAGAAAAATAACTAAATTGCTCGTATAACATTGTTGAGCACCTTGGATGATGACATCCTAAGGGACCTTAAGGATCACTAAAGAGTTATAGATCTCTAGAATTGTTTAAGGAAAATGTTTGGTACCTGTTCCACTGCAAGGTTGTGATCCTTAACGATTAAATTTGGCTCATAAAAGAAACGCCCAGAACATTCAATGAAAACACATATGAGGCAAATGACAAATATGATCGGGGAGTTGAAAGATTCTTTTCATGTGTTGACAGATGAACAACAAATCCAAGATGTCAAACGCTCTTTACCTAGTTCTTGGGATCATATAAAAATTCATTTGACCCATAATGAGCGAATCACAACTCTGGAAGATGTCCAGAGGCATCTTCAGTTAAAGGAGGAACGACTTGAGGCTGCAAAGCCAATAGCTGAGTTGCACATAGCAACAATCTCCAAAACCAAGAGTAATTAAAAGAAAAGAACTGGGGAAAGAAGAGATTGCCACCTCAAGCTGAGCTAGCTCAGCATGCTAAAGGTCAAAGACTGAAAAAGACAAGAACAGATGTCCCAAACTTGTCAAAGTTGCTAAAGTGAAATATTATAATTGTGTTAAAAATGGTCACTATGCCAAAGATTGCTCCAAGCCTCCTAGAAAGGTATTTCATGATGCTCGAATTAGTGAACTTTGTGTTTCTAGTTATGTTTTTCTTACTGAATCTAATCGTTTGTGGATTGTAGACTCAGGAGCAATGAACCACATAGCCTGGGAATGCAGTGCCTTTATTGAATTTCGGCGAGTTCTACGTGGAGCAAAGTGGATATATGTGGGTAAGAACAATAAAGTTGTTGTTGAAGGAATCGATACATGCAAGTTAGTCCTGCGTGGTGGTTGAGACCTAATACTACATGATGTTCTCTTTGCACCTACAATTCATCGAAATATTATTTCAATTTCAGTTTTGCTTAAGCTAGGATTTGACTTGTTTTGTCATGGCAATTCTTCCAAGTTGACTTTTGGTTCAACTTTATTTCGTTTTAGTCATGTGATCGGAGGTTTAATTATTATTGATTTGAATTATGATTCAGATAACAAGAATGCTAGTTTTTCTGTGTTTGTTTCTTCACCTAAATATGATAGTGATGTAAACATATTGCTTGCTAGACTTGGTCATATTGGCCATCAAAGAATGCAAAGGTTATCAAACCAAATTTTGCTTTCCAACATTGAATATGTGGAATTGTCCACTTGTAAAAATTGTCTAGCTAGAAAATCTGCAAGAAAACCTTTTGGTCAGGTGACTAGAGCTCAATATCCTTTGCAATTAGTCCATTCGGACATCTGTGAGCCTATGAATGTTAGGGTTAGGCATGGATCAAGTTATTAATCACATTTATTAATGACTTTAACCATTTCAATTATGTCTATTTAATTTCCCACAAATCAGAAGCAATAAGTTACTTCAAACGCTATATGAGCTTAGTGGAAAACCAATTAGACAAGAAGATAAAAGCTCTTCGAATTGACTGTGGTTGTGAACACTTATCAATCCAGTTTAATAATTTATGTGATAAAAAAAGAATAGTTTATCAATTGACTATCCCAAATATTCTGCAACAAAATAATATTGTAGAGAGAAGAAATAGAACGCTCCTAGAAATGGTTAGGTCAATGATGGCACAAGCTAAAAATCACAATTAGTTATTGGGGGTTGCTTACTGCCATATATGTACTTAACCGAGTACCTACAAAATCAATTACCACTATCCCATATGATTTATCGACTGGAAGACAATCCGACCTGAGTGTATTATGACCTTGGAGTTGTGCTTCCTATACATATAAGTTATCTCACAAATATAGCAAATTGAGCCCGAGGGGAAAGAAAAGTGTCGTTATAAGATACTCTGAAACCACAAAGGGTTATGTATTTATAGGTCAACAAGACAGTGGGAGTTTAACTGAGTTTGAATCACGAGATGTCACATTCTTAGAGGATGAGTTCCCTAAGAAGGGAAAGGTAGATCAAGACCTAACCTTATTTGAGATAATGGATCAAGAAGTACAAGGATCGCTTCATTTGAGTGGGATAATTTTAGCAGATGATAAATTAGTTTCTTATTAAAGACCTTATTTATCATCAAATGCAAATAAAAGTAATCCTTCTACATTTAATGGAAGTGAACAAATGGATCTTGTTCCAAGTGGGAGTGAGATGGTCACAGATCTTGTTCCAAATGGGATCAGGATGAACGTTCTTGATCCGAGTGGGTGCAACATTGATCTAAATGGGAGCAATGATGAATAACAAATAAGACGCGGTTCTCGTAAAAAGATTCCTTGCCGACGATTTGATGTTGAAGGTGGTAAACTATTTGTGGTGCTCCTACAAGAAGAAAACGAGCCTAAAAATGTAAAAGAGGCTCTCTCATATCCTCTAAGGATAAATGTACAAAAGAAATGGAAGATAAATTGGAGTCTATGAGAGTCATCAAAGTTTGGAAACTAGTTTACCTCCCTGAAGGACTCAGTTTTTGGGTACAAATTTAGTACATGATGCCTTGGATAAGGTTAAGATCATTCAGGATAGACTTTGCACAGCTCAGTCCAGGAAAAAAGAGTTATGGCTACCGTAAGGTTTGTGATGTGTCATTCATGGTCGGAGAGAGAGTGTTGCTTCAAGTGTCTCCCATGAAGGGCGTGATGAGAGTTGGGAAGAAGGGAAAGTTAATCCCTAGGTTCATCGGCCCTTTTGAGACTCTTGATCGAGTAGGAGAGGTGGCTTATAGACTTGCGTTGCCACCAGGCTTATCAGCTATACATCCAGAGTTTCATGTGTCCATGCTTCGGTATCATGGCGATCCATCCCATGTGTTAAATTTCAGCACTGTCCAGCTGGACAAGGACTTGACCTACGAGGAGGAGCCGGTAGCCATTTTAGACATGTAGGTTCGTTAGTTGAGATCAAAGATTTATCCTTCAGTTCATGTGCAGTGGATAGGTCAACCTATTGAGGCAGCTACCTGGGAGTCCGAGTCCGATATGCGGAGCAGATACCCCCATCTTTTTACTAGCTCAGGTACTTTTCTATGTCCGTTTGAGGATGAACGATTGTTTTAGAGGTGGAGAATGTGATGACCCAAAGGGTCATCTCATGTTTTAAAACCCAATTCGGGGTTCTGAGGCCTTCAAAACCTCATTTTATTTCTTCTCAATTTGCGTGCATAGTCTGGGCACATTTTCAGAAAGCCTTTATGTGGAAATTCAAGAAAAAAATAATTTTTGCCTTTAAAAGTTAAATTTAGTTGACTTTGGTCAGTATTCTAAGTAAACGGACCCGGACCCATATTTTGACGATCTTGGAGGATCCGTAATAAAATATGGGACTTGGGCGTACTCCCGGAATCAAATTCCAAGGTCCCTAGGCCAAGAAATAAATTTTTGAAGAAAATTGTTAAATTAGAAATATAAAAGTTTTAAGAATTGGTTTAATAATTGATTTTGTTGATACCAGATCCGTATTGTGGTTTTGGAGCCTGATACAGGTCTGTTATGATATTTATACCCTATCTGTAAATTTGGTGAGGAACGGGACTGATTTGACGTTATTCGGACCATTGGTTGAGGAAATAGAGCTTTTGAACTTTCTTGAAAATTTCAGTAATTTGATGCTAAATTCGTAGTTTTAGGTGTTATTTTGGCGATTTGATTGCACGATCAAGTCCGTATGATATTTTTAGACTTGTATGCATATTTGATTTGGAGCCTCGATGGCTCGGGTGAGTTTCGGATAGGCTATGGGGTGATTTACACTTAGAAAATCTTATGTGTCTGCTGCTTCTGGTATGCTGATAATTTGTGCTTCGCCTTCACGAAGTAACTCTCACGAACGCGAAATGCAACCTGGGCTGGGGAGGGGATTGTTCATCGCGAACACGAAGCTATGGTCATGAACGTAGAGCACTTGGGAGGGGGGCTGCTCTTCGCAAACGCAACCGGCCTCATGCGAACGCGTAGAGTAAAATGGAGGTGGGCTGGGGAATCTTTGAGTTGTTCTTCGCAAATGCGGTCCAAGGCCCTCTAACGTGATGGTCAGGGGGAAGACCATCGCAAATGCGAACAACTCTTCGCGAACGCGTAGGCCATTCTGGCTGCAGTGCATCACGGACGCGACAAGTCTTTGCCAACGCGAAGGAGACCTGCCTAGTCTTTTAAAAACAGATCTAGAATCGAGATTTTATCAAAAGCACACATTTCTTTCATAAAACTTGACCTAGGAGCGATTTTGAAGAGGGATTTCAAAACCAATTCATAGGTTTGCGTTCTTCAACTCTTTTCCTTCAATTTACATCAACACCCATTAGATTTTTAGCCCCAACTCTTGTTATTTCATGGCAGAATTAGGGATTTTGAGAAGAATTGGGATTTTGCAAATTTGGGAATTTTGACCTCGATTTGGGATTGGATTTCGAAACTAATTACATATTTGGGCTCGTAATTGAATGGGTTTTTGTCCAAACCTCAAGTTTTGACCAAGCAGGCCTGTGATCGATTTTTGACTTTTGGGGAAAATATTGGAAAACTTATAATTTTTCATTGGAATTGATTTCTTTAGCGATAATTGATATTATTAAGTTAATTATGATTAGATACGAGTGGATTGGAAGTGGAAACTAAGGAAAAAGCGGTGTTTGAGGCTTGAGTTGGGTCGTGAAATCTAGGTAAGTATTGTGGCTAAACTTAGCTTGAGGGATTAAGTGTTGTTGCCTTATTTTCTACGTGTTTAGTTGCAGAGTAAAACATATATGTTAAGTGACGAGTATCTATACGTTGTTGTCGGGTCATAGCATGTGAGTGAGTCTTATACTTGTGACTGCTATGTTTCTTCATACGTATTGTTCATGCTTAAACTGGTTATTCTTCATGTTAAACAAGTCTTATTATGCATTTTTGGTATTGGATATTGGTTGAGTATTGACTCAAGTTGAGATTTATATTGTGAAGTTAAATGTTGAAACGAGATTGATTATTGATGATTCCCTTGCTGGGTTGTTATTGTTTCTATTGTTTGGGTGAGGAAGAGTGTAAAACACGAAGGGAGATGCCATGCAATATTTTTGTGAGTGGGTATTAATGCACGAAGGGTGATGTCGTATCGTATTTTGATATTGATAATGCATGAAAGGTGACGTCGTGCCATGTTATGAGAGAGTTAATGCACGACGGGTGATGTTGTGCCATTTCTATTACTTCTTATGGTAAGGACGAGAGTAAAAGCACGAAGGGTGATACCATGCTATTCTTATCTGATTTATATGGTGAGGTTGAGAGTAAAAGCACGAAAGGTGATGTCGTGCATTTTCCGTTACTGTATCTACTTATTGTTACTAGTTCAAGGTGTACTAGCTATTTAAACTCTCTACTATTGTGATACTTTATCGTTGTAATACCCTCAACATGTTTTTCCCTTTCCGTTATTATCTGTTAAACTTTCGTTTGTTGTTATTTTCTCGTATATGATTTAATTGCACATGTTCATGTTATTGTCGTGTCCTAGTCTCGTCACTACTTCGCCGAAGTTAGGCTCGACACTTACCAGTACATATGATTGGTTATACTGATACTGCACTCTGTACTTTCTGTGCAGATTTTGGTACCAGACCTCGTAGATCAGAGTTGGGTTGCTGCCTTAAGTCCATCAGGAGACCTAAGGTAGATCTGCCGACATTCGTAGACTTTGGAGTCCCCTTCCATTTATCTTAGTTTCCCTATTTTCTTTGATTTCGAGATCAGATGTATTTTATTTAAACCAGTATTTGTAGAAACTCATAGAAGTTCGTGGGTTGTGACACTAGATCACTTGGATAGTCGTGTATTAATGTTTTAAACTGTTATAAAATTTTCTGCACTCTTATTTCTTTAGTTTAAATATTAATAATGACTGTTTTGGTTAGTGATTAGCATGTTAGATTTTCATCTGTTCGCTTGCCTAGCACTCTAAAGGTTAGGCGCCATCACGATCTCAATAATGGAAAATCCGGTTCGTGACACCTACCAACTGCATTAGCTAATGAAAATACAATGGCCTTACCAAAGAAATTGGGAGGAAGGTCCAAAAATGATATCCAAGCAATTGCAACGGGAGTTTCCTCGTCATGTTTCCACCATTGGCTCCATTTAGTACATCTCATCTACCAAAAATCACCTTGAGCCTTCAAATAAAATGTCGACTTGGACAACAAGTGAATGGAATCCTCCATTAACAACAACTTGATCAAAACATGTGTATCCTCAATCAAACGTACTGAGCATGGGTCTTTTAGTTCATATTGAATTGGGATAACCTTCCTTAACTCATGTATTATTAGTTTTCCATAGGAAAACTTGCCCAGTACTGCAAGATGTACTCCTTGTTGCATTATTGATTGCCTAACTTTTGTTTTCTTCTATCGCACTATTGGTTCTCCATGTAGGTATTCAATTGACTTTAGGTTTATATCGGCTGCGTGCATGGGGGCATTTAATGCTCGAGGCTGTAAGAGTTTTGCATAGTTAGGGATCGAAGTAGGGTTTGTAGGTGTTTGGGAAGGCTGTTTAGGATTTGTGGACAACTGGCCAACATCAGAAGGAGGCTGGCCAGTGGCCTGAGCAGCCATGAAAGCTAGGGTTTAGGGCTTCAGCATAGGGGTTTTCAGAAAGAAGAGAGCGTTCTTTTAATAATCCCCTTTTTTTGTGTGTGTGATATTCTATTATTATTATCGTAAATATTAAATTTAAATTTAAAATTTTAAAAGTACAATAAATTCGGTGTTAAAAACTACCATCAAATTAAATACACTTAGCTTTGTTAACTGAGATAATTCCACTTCAACGAAATTTCCTCCTCTTTCTTCTTCTTCTTCTGAGGAAATGAAAAGATGTATTTAGCAAAAGTGGAAGCTAAATGAAGACTACGTTTACTTGAGGATAGTAATGTTCTAAGTTTAGGTGTGTCGTGACGGTGTCCGACAACTAGCAAATTGTATTATTAATTGTAAGTTAGAGAGCACATTCTCAAGATTTATGGAAAAAGCATGTTTTTCATTTTGATGATGTGCCTTTATTGGTAATGATCATAAATAGCTGAAATTATTAATTAGTCTGCTCAGTCACATAGAAAAAGATAGTTAAAAAATTACACTAATCTCTGGAAGCATAAATTTTCTTCATTCATTATGTAGTGCACTGGCACGAGTTTGAATTAAACAAGAAGATCATTTTTTAGAATAGACCTTTTACACAATTAAAAATTATAATATTTCAAATTAATAAATACTACCAGTATTACAGTAAAATTATATTGTTTCAAACTTTATAGAACATTCTTTCGGCTAACAGTTGAAATAAAAATATTCATTCATCAAATGATGATGTTAAACTCTATTACACCAAAAATAATATAGATGTATGTTATCCAAGATTTTGTTCTTTAATTCCGATCATAAATTTTTTGGTCAATTTGTTTAGGCTTGATGCAGAGAGTGAGAAGTGTGAGTAGAATTGTTCCTTGAGATGGAGGATGATGGTAGAAAGAGTAGTATACTAGCAAATATGGAACATACTCTACCTTGAAATACACCTAGACCAACCAAATTCATGATCCAAATCCCAAAAATTCGAAAAAGGGACCAGTTTTCTGTTCTATCAATTTCAGAATTAATTTTTATATAGAAGGAGCAGGGGCGGATTCTGTATTTCTGCATCAAATTCATCTAAACCAAGTTTTAATTTATCTTGGGTCTATAATTCAAGGAAATTTGGAGATTGACGAGAATATCACACATCATATTGGAGCAGAATGGACGAAACGGAGGCTCGCATCTGGCATCTTGTGCGACAAGAATGTGCTGCCATGACTTAAAGGTAAATTTTACAGAATAGTGGTTAGACCAAACCTGTTGTATAAGGAAGAATGTTGGCTGGACAAGACCTCTCACGTTCAAAAGTTAAAAGTTGCGGAAATGAGGATATTGAGATGGATGTGTGGCCATACTTGGGGAGAGTTGATTAGACAGGACATGGCACATCTTCAGCTTATAACTGAGGACATGACCCTTGATAGTAGGATATGGATGTCGAAGATTAGGGTTGTAGGTTAGTAAATAGTCGGACGTTTCTCCTTTCCAAACCCGTCTTTCCTTCCCTAGTTGTAGTACTAGTGTTATCCTCGTGTTCCCTATTTTTAGATCGATATTATTACCTGATGTTTCCTTTGCTTTGATTCTATTTTTTTTTGCCTGTTGTTACTATTTTATTTTATGTAGTTCTCTGTCATAACTGTTGCAATTTTGCTTTATTGAGTCGAGGGTGTTTCAGATACATCCTCGTAGGGGTAAGGACTGTGTACATACTATATTTTCAAGATCCCGCTTGCGAAAATATACCGGGTACGTTATTGTTGTTGTTGTTATTCATCTAAATCGTGTGTGACATTTTTTTTGTGTGGCAAATATACCACTAGGTTGGTTGTCTAGTGGTCTTTTTTTATTAAGATAATCAAAATTAAAACAACATGTGTCTGGAGGTCTTACAAAATGTAAGTGCGTAAAAAATGAACGTATATGGAACCTATTATCAAAGTCTTATGTGACACTATCCTTTGATATTACAAAAAGATCAAATAACCATAAATCTTGAATCAATCTAACTGACTTCAACTTTCAACATCTTTTTGACAGGACTACATTCTTTTCGTTTGAATCTGGGTAGTTACACATAGTATCTTGGTCAATTAGGATCTTCATGTGATGTCTATAACTGGTATCTAAACCTGAACATGCATGATTGTTTCCAAATTTGCACGAAATGCATCCTACAATACCTGTCCAGTTCAAGGCAAGATGGACGTTGTTGCGACTTTGTCGCCAAAATGCGTGATCATACCTGGACAATTTGGTACCAAACCTGCTATATGTAGGTTCCTTTTATAGTAGATGTTATACATGGGAGATCCTCCAATACTCACTGAAATTGCCCGCACAAAGCTGTACAAATCCATGGCCAAGCGTACCTAATGTGGCCAAAAGACAATCCTTGCGTGTAACACTGGCGCTTGAGAGACTTGATGGACTGTGTGTTTTATGCGTTCTGTGATCCTCAGAAAGTGGTAAATGCAAAGGGATATGCATTTCCTTGTGTAACTCTTCCCGTTTCCTCCACACTGAACACGATAATGGATCATGTAACACAGGCTTGTGCACTGCCTTGTCCTTGCATTTTTTATAGAATAATCGGGGTTCCATATATAGTGGTTATAACTATAGGGGTTGAGTATCAAAGATACTAATACCACCATATTAGGCTTGGCTAAAATATAGATCCAAACCCCCTCCAAGGTACCTGCAAAAATAACAAACATGTTAGAGAAAAAATCCTTCATCCTCTCCTCCCTTAGGATTTAAGTTGGAAGGGTCTTGTTTTCTCCTCCCCCTATCTTTTACCTCATTACTCCATAATACTTTCTCTCCCTCTTCTTCTTTATTATGATCTCCCATTCACTCTACATATCCATTAGTTCCTTCATCAATTAGCATATGGATTGGAAACTCTTACCCTCAAGTATGGTATTTGAAGTTTGTCATTGTTTAGTATCTTCTTCCCTTGTATGTCTAGTTTCCAAAACTAGTGTACCTATTTTATATGTTGTTGATCCAAGGTCAATTTAGCTATATTATCAGCTAACTTGTTGCCTTCCCTCAGTACATGAGTTAGCTGGAATACATCCCTAGACAATAGTGATTTGATTTCATCTACCTCATTTGCAATGCTCGAAGGTGGTTCCTAAATATCATCCAGCACATTCTTCATAAGCAATGAATCCGTTTCAATTATGCATAGAGGGAATGGCATTTGAATAATGTACCTTAGGGCCTCTATAATTGCTTGTGCCTCACCTATATTGTTTGTTGTTTCCTCTACTGCATCCGCCTGGGTATAGATGAGGTCCCCTATTCTATCCCTTATACAAAAACCATATGAAGCTCCTCCATTTTATCCACTACAAGCCCCATCCATATTGCATTTTATCCAACCCGCACGAAGTAATTGCCACATAACCTTTGCACATCTCAGTTTTGGAACATGGTGGGCTAACTTCTCATATAGGTCAGGCCAATTTCTTGTGACACCGTTGATGCATGGTCTTACTTTCAGCAGCATTTGGATGGAGTTTGAAATCTAATAAATCGGTCTATTAAAATATATATTTTTTCATGCTTTCCAGAGTTCATCCTCTTCCACAAGTACCAAACAATCAAGCTTAGCATTGGTATTTCCTGCTTTGTTCTACCATTCATTTATCAATTGTACCAACTGCTTCCCTTATGTTTTGATCCCAACAGTGTACCAAAATAGAACAAATCTAGCAGCTGGAGATATCAAGAAGACATGAGATAATATTTCTTCTTTAGAGTGCCTACAACACCAACATCTTGAAGTTCTAATGTACCCCCGTCTTTGGAACCAATGATCTAAAGGTAGCTTTGCTTTCCATAACCTCCACATGAAGAAGCTAACTTTGAAAGGCAACCCCTTCACCCACATGAACTTGTATAGATTGCTCTCATCTCTTCTCTTCCTTATGTATTGCCAAGCAAACTTCACTGTAAATTGGCCATTCGTTTCTAGCTTCCACCAGGGCTTATCCTTCACTAATTGATGTGCACGAGGTGTGATCGTTTCTAAGATATGGTCATCTAGATCCTCAGGCAATGACTCCCTCAACAACACTTCATTCCACGTCCCATTCTCCATCACCTCATCCATATGTTTTATGGATTCATTACACCAAAGATCTGGACCTAAAGCATGGTAAAGAGCACCAAGTTCAGTCCAATTATCATACCAGAAGTATGATCTTCCATTCTTCAGTTGCCACCACACTTGATGCTCCACCTCCTCTCTCATTTGTAGCATTTTCTTCCTAATTTGGGATACATTTCTCCAAGGAACTAGCACCTCATTAATCTTCTTGCAGTATTTATTCCTCATAAATGTAGACCATAGTGTATCTTTTGTTCTGTAGTTCCACCAAAGCTTAGCAAACAATGCCTTAGCCACATCATGTAATGATATGAAACCAAGACCTCCTTCTCTTTTAGGTGTATGCAGATTGTCCCATGAAGCCTAATGTGTAGCTTTTCCATTGTTTGAATTGCTCCAGTAGAACCTAGAAAACATCTTGCATAACTGATTGATCACATATGATGGTGTGTTCACAGCTGATAAGAGATGAATTTGCATGCTCTCAAACACATGTGAAATCAAAACTGCCCTGCCACTAATTGGTAATAACTTACATTTCCACAATGATAGCCTATCTTGATCTTTGAAGAGGATGCCATTGTAGAAATATTTCTTCCTCCTACTGTATGATATAGGGCCAAATATGTGAATGGGAAGGGATTTCTTTAAAATTTTGTGAGCAAATGGACTGTGTTAGCTTTTTTTTACAGGCCCTCTTTCATGCATATCAAAGGAGGACTTTTCCTTGTTGATCTTCTGACCTGAAGCTGCCTCATATTCCTCTAATACATTCATGGTAAGCTGCACTACCTCATAATGAGAAGAACAAAAAATAATTCTGTCATATGCATATGATAAATACTTTATGTTTTGACTCCACTTTGGCATACCAAATCCTATGAAGTGAGGATTGTCAAACAAGGCATCCAAGGCTCTTCCAAGTACTTTAGCTGCTAGAATGAACAACAACGGAGAAAGAGGATCTCATTGCTTAACTCTCCTTGATGATTTTAAGAAACCATTTCCTTGCCCATTCAAGAGAACAGAGTACCAATTGTTGGACACTAGCTTAAAGATCCTGTCAATGAACACCTGTCCAAACCCCATTTTCCTTAGCACCTTTGTCAAAAACAACCATGAGACTCTATCCTATGCCTTTGCCATGTCCAATTTGATAATAACATTAGATGGTTTCCCTCTCAATATAATGTCAGTTATGATCTCTTGTGTTAATAAAATATTCTCCACAATGCTCCTTCCTTTGACAAAACCAGCCTGATTGGGAGATATTAAAGAAGGCAGTAGATCTACCAATCTCTCATGAACAACTCTATATATTTGAAAAATTTCTCAAATTGATTGGCCTCATGATTGAAAATGTAGCTACAGTCTTCTTCTTGGGTAGCAATACAAGATTTGTGTGAGTGATGAATTTTGGAAGCTCAGCACCACAAAAGAAAGTCTTGAACATATTGAGTACATCTTCACATATTATTTCCTAGTAGCCTGATAAAACTGGCCAGTGAATCTATTTGGACCACTGTAATGATCTCCATTTAATCCAAATACTGCTGCCTTGACATCCTCCATTATAGGTTCAGCCCACAACCTTTCATTTTGCTCTTTAGTAATCATCTTTGTAACATGATATATAATGTCAAAGTTTGTTGGAATCCTACTATGCTTGAAAGAAGTCAACTGCTTCCTTAGTCATTCCTTCCTGTGACTCTATCCAATTACCATTATCATCTAGTATTCTATTGACCTACAGCCTTTTCCTTTTACCTCTAACATGAGCATGGAAGAATTTGACATTTCTATCCCCATCTTTAAACCACTATATTCTTGCTTTTTGCCTCCAAAATTCCTCCTCAAGCTAATAGTATATTGTAATATCAGCTTCAATCTTGTGTAATTTAACTCTATTTTGTGATGTTGGATTTAACTCAAACTCCATCTCATAAACCTTAGTGACATCCTCCAGTGATACAATTTCCTTAAATATGTCTCCAAAGGTCACCTTACACCACACTGCAAAAGCTGCCTTCACCTTTTGTCAACTTGTTATGAAATAGAATAAATGGATTTCTCATGACTTCATTCACCCAATTCTCCTTTACCACCTTTAGAAATGTTTCATGCTTAGGCCAAAAATTAAGAAATCTGAAAAGTTTCTTAATTTGGACTGTATTAATGTGACAGGAAAGTAGGAGGGGAGCATGGTCAAAACCATACTTGATCAGATGTTCTACTTCAAGTGTTGGGAAAAGATCAAGGAACTATTGATTTGCAAAGTATCTATCAAGCCTCTTAAACATGCAGTCAATATCAGATCTACCATTCCACCAAGTGTACAAACTCCCCTTGAAGCCTAGGTCATATAATGCACAGTATCCACACAATGTGCAAATTCCTCTACTTCACTTAAATAAACAGGTAGTCCTCCATATTTCTCTTACACAGATAGAATCAAATTCAAATATCCTCCAATAAGCCAATGAGATTCCATAACTGAGGCTAAATGATATATTGAATTCCACAGTTCAGTTCTTTCTATAGCATTACATTTGGCATAGACTAATGACACGTATAATTCCTTGTTCAAATTTCTATGAAATGACTTAAGTGTCATTTGTTGTTCCATGTTCATCACAATGTCAAAATCTATATCTTTATCCATAAAAGACCATATATTTCCATTCATATTAGCATAAGAAGAATGAATCCTCAACTTCTTTCTATACTCCTCTAGCTTATTGATATCTTGCCAAGGTTCCATCAAACCTATAAAATAGAAGTTGTACTTTGTATGTAGGTTAATCAACCTATTGAAAGATTTTTGTATGTTAATCTACCTCACATTCCAAACTAGAGCATTATCCATATGATTATTTGGAAGCAGAGAGCACAGTCCTCTTTGGTTGCACCCTTTGAGATACACTATCCTTGATGTCTTTCTTTTGTTTCCTTGCAGGTTTTTCAGTTGACTTCTTCCTGTCCACACTCTTAGGTGATATGTCCCCAGCTCTGGCTACTTGTTGGAAGTTTGCATCTGTTGAATCTTCCTCAATATCTTCACCCTAAATCATCTTGATCTTCCTTGTCATCACCTATCACTTGAAGAGCTAACAAGTTTGGATCATGATTTTTGGCAATCATCCCAATATCCTTTTGACCCATGTTGTTAATAAGAACTCCCTGTGCCAATATGCCACTAGTGACACTAAATGTTTTCCCAGCTAATAGTCCAGGATCATCAATTTAGGCGTAATAATTTGAATGGCATTGTTGCTATGCCAAGTTTCAGAAATTCCTGTATTGACAGGCAACTCAACTTAATCATGGGACCTATCTGTATCTTCCTTTAAAACCCCCCAACATTTAACACTTTTTTACTCATAGCCTCCTGAATTGCTTTGAATTTCAGTGTATACACATCTCCCAGATTAGGGTTTCCAGGAATCACTGTAGCCAGTTGCCCAGATTTTACTGCTCCATTGATTTCAGTAGTCTTGCCTTAAGTTGTTTGTTGATGTGGAATTACTGTATCATTAGAGACATTAACACCTACTTTTCAACCTTTTCCTACCCCAAAATCTCCACTGAAACCACTCTAGACTAATCAAACTTCTTAACAATATCTCTAGGAGTTACTGTTCCATTGGTTCTCTTCTTAGCTGAGGCTTCTCCAGCTGATACACTTACATTACCAGCTTACTTATAGGTTCCTTGAGCTCCTCCTATCATTATAGTATTTGTTGATCGATTAGCCCCTTCTCCACCCTCAAACCTAGTTTCAGCAATTCTAGGGTTTACTGTAGATAGTGGGCTTACAGTTGATGCTTCTTCTCAATCATGATGCCTCTTTCTTCCTTGCTTATTGTACTACTATTTGTCATATTTTCAACCTCCATGATCTCAAAGTCATCAATCCATAACCTTCGATTAGATCTGACCTCAGTATTAGCTTCATTCCCCTTTGAATCATCAAAGGTTTGCGATGGGCAAGAATGATTCAATGTAACATTCATCTCTCTCAGTTCCTCCTTACTCGCTCCAAATATCCTATGAACCTACTCAATTATGGATTCTTTTTTTTTTTTGCCTCCTCAATCCCAATTCCAACATTACTAGGACTAGGAATTTGCTTTGCTGGATTTTGAACTCTTGCCTTTTTTGGAGTACCTTTCCCTATTTAGGTAGAATTCACCTCTTTTGCCTCAATCTTCTCCCTGTTTAACACCTTTTCCACAGCATCCTTCTTTATTTGTTTTTGAACTCCAATCTCACCTTTCTTCTAACAATGCAAAAATATTACTAGTTTGTACTAGAACATTAGATTTTTCCTTCCCATCATCATCAGATTTTCCAGTTAACTCCTTGCCTTTATTCTCTTTAACTCTTGGGAGTTCGTAATATCTCAATTCCCAGCCTCTTCAAATATAACCTCTACTATCCCTTTGATATTTATTCTTACTCCTTTATATTCATTCATTCGTTGTACCATTTAGCACTGTCTTGTCTAGTATTTTTCTACTTGTTAGGACCTTCGCAGAGGCTCCAACTATTCCGACAACATCACTTTGCACAATAATATTCTTCTCCATGACTTTATCACCTTCTTCATTAAATTTTTTGTGAAGCTCTTGATGAATCACCTAGCATTCACTCTCATTTTGGCCTTGTTTCTTGCAAGTTTTACAGTATTTAGGCATGTAGTCATACTTGATCTTCACCCATTTAGATTCCTCAGGACTAGTTTAATCTCCCTCTTCAATGATCTTAATCCTTTGAGGCAGTGTTGCTAACAAATTCACCTCTACTTTGACCTAAGCACAACTAGGTCTTGTGCTATTTTGAGTGGCCAAATCAACATGAATATGCCAATTGTGATGACCCAAAAGGTCATCTCGTATTTTAGAATCCAATCGAGGTTCTGAGGCCTTCAAAACTTCATCTTATTTCTTATCGATTTGTGTGCACAGTCCAGACGTATTTTCGGAAAGCCTTTATGTGAAAATTTGAGAAAATAATAATTTTTGCTTTTAAAAGTTGAATTTAGTTGACTTCGGTTAATATTCTGAGTAAACAGACCCGAACCCATATTTTGACGATCCCGGAGGGTACATAGTAAAATATGGGATTTGGGTGTATGCCCATAATTGAATTCCAAAATTTCGAGCCCGAGAAATGAATTTTGAAGAAAATTGTTAAATTGAAAATATAAAGGTTTTAATAATTAATTTTGTAGATACCGGGTCCGTATTGTGGTTTCGAAGGCCGGTACAGGTATGTTATGAGATGTATACCCCATCTATGAAATTCGGTGAGGAATGGGACTAATTTGATGTAATTCTGACCATTGGTTGAGAAAATAGAGATTTTGAACTTTCTTGAAAATGTTATGCAATTTGATGCTAAATTCGTAGTTCTAGGTATTATTTTGGCAATTTGATCGCACGAGTAAGTCCGTATGATATTTCTAGACTTGTGTGAATGTTTGATTTGGATCCTCGAGGGCTCGGGTGAGTTTCGGATAGGCTACAGGGTGATTTACATTTAGAAAATCTGATGTGTTTGTTGCTTCTGGTATGTTGACACTTTATGCTTCGCATTCGCGAAGTAACTCCCGCGAATGCGAAATGTAACCTGGGCTGGGAAGGGGATTGTTCATAACGAACGTGAAGCCATGGTCGCGAACACGGAGCACAGGGGGGGATGTTCTTCTCGAACGTGACCGGCATCATGCGAACGCGTAGAGTAAAATGGAGGTGGGCTGGGGAATCTTTGAGTTGTTCTTCGCGTACGCGGTCCAAGGCCCACGAACACGATGGTCATTTTGAAAGACCATCGCAAACATGAATAACTCTTCACAAACGCATAGGCCATTCTGGCTGCAGTGCATCACAGGCGCGACAGGTCTCTCGCGAACGCGAATGAGACATGCCCAGTATTTTAAAAACAGAACCGGAATCGTGATTTTATCAAAAACACACAACTCTTTCATAAAACTCGACCTAGGATCGATTTTGAAGAGGGATTTAAACACCAATTCATAGGTTTGTGTTCTTCAAGTCTTTTCCTTAAATTCCTATTAACACCCATTAGATTTTTAGCCCTAAATCTTGTTCTTTCTTGGTAGAATTATGGATTTTGGGAAGAATTGGGGATTTCTTAAATTTGGAAATTTAGACCTGGATTTGGGGTCAGGTTCCGAAACTAGTTATATATTTGGGCTCATGGGTAAATAGATTTTGGTTCGAACCTCGAGTTTTGACCAAGCGGGTCCGGGGTCGATTTTTGACTTTTGGGGAAAATATTCGAAAACTTTTAATTTTGCCTTGGAATTGATTTCTTTAGTGATAATTGATATTATTAAGTTCATTATGATTAGATACGAGTGGATTGGAAGTGGAAACTAAGGAAAAAACGGTGTTTGAGGCTTGAGCTCGACCGTGGAACCGAGTTAAGTGTTGTGGATAACCTTAGCTTGAGAGATTAGGTGTTGTTGGCTTATTTGCTACGTGTTTTGTTGTTGAGTATAATATATAGGTAAGGTGACGAGTATCTATACATTGTTGTCGGGTCATAGCATTTGAGTGAGTCTTATACTGGTGACTGTTGTGTTTCTTTATACGTACTGTTCATGCTTAAACTGGTTATTCTTCATGTCAAATAAGTCTTATTATGTTTTCTTGGTATTGGATATTGGTTGAGTATTGACTCAAATTGAGATTTATATTGTGAAGTTAAATGTTGAAACAAGGTTGGTTATTGATGATTCCCTTGCTGGGTAGTTATATTTTCTGTTGTTTGGGTGAGGAAGAGTGTAAAACATGAAGGGCGATGCCATGCAATACTTTTGTGAGTGAGTGTTAATGCACGAAGGGTGATGCCGTGCTGTATTCTTATATTGATAATACACGAAGGGTGATGTCGTGCTATGTTATGAGGGAGTTAATTCACGAAGGGCGATGCTGTGTCGTTTCTATTGCTTCTTATGGTAAGGACTAGAGTAAAAGCATTAAGGATGATGATGTGCCATTCTTATCCGATTTATATAGTAAGGTTGAGAGTAAAAGCACGAAGGGTGATGCCGTGCATTTTCCATTACTGTATTTACTTGTTATTACTAGTTCAAGGTGTACTAGCTATTTAAATTCTCTGCTGTTGTGATTCTTTATTTTTGTAATCCCCTTAGAATGTTTTCCCCTTCCGTTATTATTTGTTAAACTTTCCTTTGTTGTTATTTTCTCGTATATGATTTAATTGCACAGGTTCATGTTATTTGTGTGGTCTAGCCTCGTCAGTACTTCACCGAGGTTAGGCTCGACACTTACCAGTACATGGGGTTGGTTGTACTGATACTGCAGTCTGCACTTTCTTTGCAGATTTCAGTGCCGGACCTCGTTGATCGGAGTTAGGTTGCTGCCTTCAGTCCATCAGGAGACCCAATATAGATTTGCCGACATTCGCAGACCCTAGAGTCCCCTCACATTTATCTTAGTTTCCCTGTTTTCTTTCATTTCGAGAATAAATGTATTTTCTTTAAACCAGTATTTGTAGAAACTCTTAAAAATTTGTGGGTTGTGACACCAGATCATTTGGGTAGTCGCGTATTAGTGTTTTAAACTTCTATAAGATTTTTGCACTCTTATTTGTTTTGTTTAAATTATTGATAATTACTATTTTGGTTAGTTATTAGCGTGTTAGATCTTCATCTATTGGCTTGCCTAGCATTCTAAAGGTTAGGCGCCTTCACGGTCTTGATGGTGGGAAATACAGGTCGTGACAATTTGGTATTAGAGCACTAGGTTGCCTAGGTCTCACAATTCACGAACAAGCTAGGTAGAGTCTGAGGGATCGGTACAGAGATGTCTGTGCTTATCCCCTAGAGGCTACAGAGTTTTGGAATAATTTCACTTATATTCTTCTCTGTCGTGCGATATTTTCTCTCAATGATAAATTGAACCCTCTACTCTTGTTATTTCACGGATGGCGAGGTCACATATCGCTTCTTCAGTTGAGCAGCAGCACAAACCGATGATGAATCAGCTATGTCTTCGGAGGCTTTATGAAGGTTGGATAGGTTTACCAAGATTTTTTCGGTTCATTACAGTGGGGCAGCTTCTGAGGACCCACATGATTATCTTGACGGCTGCTATAAGGTATTACGGAACATGGGGATAGTGGACACCAGTGGGGTTGACTTTTTTGTATTCCAGATGATAGTGTCTGCCAAGAGATGGTGGAATGATTTTGTGTTGACTAGACCAGCTGAGTCACCTGCCTTGACTTGGGACCAGTTCTCTCAACTATATCTTGAGGAGTTCCTTCTTATTAGCCAGAGAGAGGACTATCGCAGATGGTTCGATCATCTTCAGCAGGGTTCTATGACTGTCACTCGATACTAGACTAGGTCTATTGATTTGGCCCATCATGCTCTTTTTAAACTCCCCACTGAGAGAGAGTAAGAGAGAGAAATTGAGAAAGAGAGAGAGAGAGAGAGAGAGAGAGAGAGAGAGAGAGAGAGAGAGAGAGAGAAGGTTTATTGAGGGACTCGCTTAGCCTATCAGATTGCAGATGGCTAAGGAGACAGGGAGCGAGATTTCTTTCCAGGATGCGGCCAATCTAGCCAGGCGAGTTAAGATGGTCTTAACTTAGGGGAGTGGTAAGGGATCTGACAAAAGGCCTCGTCATTCTGGTAGGTTCAGTGGTGCCTCATATGGAGGCAGGTATTCTTTTGATAGAGGCCAACCCTAGGCCGTTTCATTCAGCACTTCAGGCTTCTCACGATGCTTCGGGTGGCCGTGGCTCTCATATCCAGTATTCTGATCAGCTACCCTATAATGTACCACCAGCTCTAGAGTTTGTAGGGTGGTTACCTAGGCCGTCAGGATCAGTTTCAGGGTCAGCAGTCTCAGCAACCGAGGTCTTGTTATATTTGTGGCGATCTGAGACACATTGCTAGATATTGCCCTCGAGTGTTGAGCAGTTCTCAGCATCAGGGTTCTCGTTCCATGATTCCAGCACCGGGTGTTTCACTGCTCGCTCAGCCAGTTAGAGGTAGGGGTTAGACAGCTAGAGGTGGAGGTCAGGCAGCTAGAGATGGAGTCCAGCCAATAGGAGGCCGTCCCAGGGATATAGTTCAAAGTGGTGGGGCCCAACTCCGAACTTATGCTTTCCCAGCCAGGTCTGAGACTGAGTCATCTGATGCTGTTATCACTGGTACTGTTTCAGTTTGCATTAGATATGCTTCAGTTCTATTTGATCTAGAGTCTACATACTCCTATGTGTTATATTAATTTGCTACATATTTGGTTGTGCCTCGTGATTCTTTGAGTGCTCCTGTATATGTGTCCACACCGGTGGATAATTCTATTGTTATAGATCGTGTCTATCGCTCGTGTGTGGTTATTGTTAGGGGGTTTTGAGACCAGCGTAGATCTCCTACTTCTTGATATGGTCAATTTTGATGATATTTTGGGGATGGATTGGCTATCACCTTATCATGCTATATTAGACACGCCAAGACTGTAACTTTAGCCTTGCCGGGGTTGCCTCGATTGGAGTGGAGAAGGACTCCCGGTCATTCTACCAGTAGGGTTATTTCTTATATGAAGGCTCGACGTATGGTCAAGAAAGGGTGTTTGGCTTATTTGGCTTATGGTCTTGATTTCAGTGCGGAGGTTCCTTCCATGGATTCCGTACCAGTTTGCCATGAGTTTCTAGAGGTATTTCCTGCAGACCTGTCAGGGATGCCAACTGACAGGGATATTGACTTTTGCATTGATTTGGCTCTGAGCACGCATCCCATTTCTATTCGGCCATACCGTGTGGCCCTACCTGAGTTGAAAGAATTGAAGGAGCAGTTGCATGATTTGCTTGATAAGGGCTTCATTAGTCCCATTGTCTTGCCTTGGGGTGCGCCAGTATTGTTTGTAAAGAAAAAGGATGGATCGATGAGGATGTGCATAGCTTATCGGCAGTTGAACAAAGTCACCATCAAAAACAAGTATCCATTGTAGGGGATTGATGACTTATTTGATCAGTTTTAGGGTGCCAAGGTGTTTTCGAAGGTTGATTTGAGGTCTGGATACCATCAATTGAGGATTAGGGAATCTGATGTCCCTAAGACAGCTTTTCAGACTCAGTATGGGCATTATGAGTTTTTAGTGATGTCATTTGGGTAAACAAAGTCACAAGTAAGGACCATTTTCCACTTCCGTTCCTAGATCAAATGCTTGATAGATTGATAGGCCTGCTTTCTATTGTTTCCTTGATGGGTATTCCAACTACAACCAAATTTTTATTGCTTCGAAAGATTAAGAGAAAACTATATTTACATGTCCTTATGGTACTTTCGTTTTCAAGCGAATGCCAATTGGGTTGTGCGATGCACCAACTACTTTTCAAAGGTGTATGACGGCTATCTTCACAGACATGGTGGAAGATTACCTTGAAGTCTTCATAGATGAATTCTTGGTGGTCGAGAATTCTTTTGGTGATTATCTCACAAACATGGATAAAGTTTTGGCATGATGCGAAGAAACAAATTTAGTGCTCAATTAGGAGAAATGTCATTTCATTGTCGAAGAAGGCATTGTCCTTGGCCACAAGATCTCAAAGAATGGCATTGAAGTCGACAAAGCAAAGATTGAGGTAATTACTAAACTTCTACCTCCAACTTCGGTAAAGGGCGTGCGAGTTTCTTAGGCCATGCGGGGTTTTACTGGCGTTTCATCAAGGATTTCTCTAAAGTGGTGAACCCGTTGTGCAAGATTTTGGAGAAAGATGCTAAGTTCAACTTCAATTATGATTTCATGAGAGCCTTTGAATTGTTAAAGTTCAATTTGACTATTACTTTCATTATCACCGCTCCAAATTGGAGTGTTCCTTTTGAGCTCATGTGCAATGTAAGTGATGTAGCGGTGGGGCTGTTTTGGGGCAACACATCAACAAGATTTTCATCCGGTCTACTATGCTTGTAAGACCATGAATAGTCCCCAAGTCAACTACACCGTTACGGAGAGAGAACTTTTTGCCATTATGTTTGCAATTGAGAAGTTCCCCCGTACTTGATGGGTGCAAAAGTGATTTTTCAAACGGATCATGCGGTATAATCAAGAAAGATTCCAAATCCTGATTGATGAGATGGGTGCTTTTGTTGTGAGTGTTTGATATTGACATCCAAGATCGAAAAACAAGTAAAAACTAAGTGGCAACCCGCTTGCCCAGTTTGGAAGAGAAGGGGTGGCTGCATGACGGATTTGAAATCCATGACTCATTCCTTGATGAGCAACTTTTGTCTATTTCAATGAAAAAGGTTCCATGGTTCGTGGATCTCAAAAATTTTCTTGTGAGTAGTATCATCCTGGATGATTTCTCTTCAAACCAACGGAAGAAACTCAAACGGGATTGTCAAGGCTATTATTGGGATGAATCGTGCCTTTTCTGAAATTGTATACATGGGTGAATAGAAGATGCGTACTGGAGGAGGAGAAATGTGAAACTCTTGGGGCGTGTCATCGTTAGCCATATGGTGGTCACCATGGTGGAGCGAGAACAACTTCCAAAGTGCTAAGTTACAGTTTCTATTGGACCACTCTTTACAAGGATTCAAGTGATCTAGTGAAATCATGTGATGAATGTCAAAGGGCTGGTGGAATATCAAAGAAAAATCAAATGCAGCTCACTACCATTTTGGAGATTGATATTTTCGATGTGTGGGGTATTGACTTCATCGGCCCTTTTGTGAGTTCTTGTGTAAATACCTACATCTTAGTCGCGGTCGATTATGTCTAAATGGGTTGAGGCTGTTGCTCTACCCAACACTGAGGCGCGAAGTGTGGTGGCATTTTTGAAGAAGAATTTTTACAAGGTTTGGTACTCCGCGCGCTACATAAGTGATGGGAGGTCACATTTTTTCCATAAAGCCTTTGACACCTTACTCACCAAGTATGGTGTCACTTATAAAGTCATGACTCCTAATCATCCACAAGCAAGTGGTCAAGTGGAAGTACCCAACTGGGAGATAAAAAGTATTTTGTCCAAATAGTGAATGCTAACCAGACGGATTGGTCCAAGAAACTTGATGATGCTTTATGGGCTTATAGGACGGCTTACAAAACACCCATTGGAATGTCTCCATATCTGTTGGTGTTCAGAAAAGCTTGTCATATTTTGGTGGAACTTGAGCACAAAGCTATGTAGGCTCTTAAGAAATTGAATCTTGAGTGAGATGTCGCCACCAACTTTAGGGCGACACATTTGAATGAGTAGGATGAGTTTCGGTACCATGCATACACAAGTTCGTCCTTATACAAAAAGAAGATGAAATATCTTCATGACAAGTACATTTAGAACAGAGAGTTCAAAGAGGGTGATCTCGTGTTGTTGTTCAATTCACAGTTGAGGATATTTCCTAGAAAGTTAAAGTCTAAGTGGTGTGGCCTGTTTGAATTTGCGGGTGTGACACCTTTTGTTTCATTGGACGTGAAGAATAAAAATGATGAGGTGTTACGAGTAAATGGTCACCAGGTGAAACATTATTTGGGAAAAGTTGGTGATGGACATGTTGTGGCGGTGATTCATTTCAAGTGATGATAATCTGCGTCGTGCCGCAACATTAAATCAAGCGCTTCTTGGGAGGCAACCCATGTTTATTGTTATTTTCTTTTTTTCTTTTATAATTAGAAGATTGGAAGTTTGGAAGTTTGGAGACAGACTCTTGAGTCCAAGGGTTTCAAGCTAAGCAGAACGAAGACGGAATACCTCAAGTGTAAGTTCAGCGCTGGGCCGGGGGAAGTGGACGTGGACGTGGATGTGAGGCTTGAGTCACAGGTTATCCGAAATAAAGGCAGCTTCAAGTACCTTGGTTTGGTTATCCACGGGGGAGGGGAGATCGATGAGGATGTCACACACCGTATTGGTGTAGGATGGATGAAGTGGAGGTTAGCATCTGGAGTCTTGTGTGATAAGAGAGTGCCAACGATACTCAAAGGTAAGTTCTATAAAGCGGTGGTTAGACCGGCCATGATGTATGGGGCTGAGTGTTGGCCTATTAAGAACTCACATATCCAAAATATGAAATTAGCAGAAATGAGGATGTTGAGGTGGATGTGTGGGCACACTAGGATGGATAAGATTAGGAATGATGACATTCATGAGAAGGTGCACGTGGCCCCTATTGATGACAAGATGCGGGAAGCAAGGCTCAGATGGTTCGGGCATGTACAGAGGAGAAGCCCAGATGCTCCAATAAGGAGGTGTGAGCGGTTGGTCATGGAAGGCACGAGAAGAGGTAGATGGCGGCCTAATAAGTATTGGGGAGAGGTGATCAGGTAGGATATGATGAGGCTTCAGATTTCAGAGGACATAACACTTGATAGGAAGTTATGGAAGCGCGTATTACGGTTGTAGGCTAGGAGGTAGTTGAGTCTTGTGTTACTTTGTACCTTTGTGAGCCTAGTTCGGTGGGGTTTTGTCTAAGATAGCTAGGTACAATGTCATGTCTTACTATTTTCTATTTTCGATGCAGGATCCATTTACTAACCATCATTTTAGCTTTGAATTTTTTTCCTGCATTCTATGTTCCTTTTTCCCTATGATTTCCGTGGTGAATCTAATATTCTCTTCTTTTGTCTTTTTATTATCTTGAGCTGAGAGTCTTTCAGAAATAGCCTCTCTACCCTTTTGGGGTAGGGGTAAGGTTTGCGTACACACTACCCTCCCCAGACCCCACTTGTGGGATTTTACTGGGTTGTTGTTGTTATTTTCTTTTATAATTAGGTGTTATTTTTGTGCTAACTGGATTTGAAGTATGTTGCAGGAATGAGTGTACTTTATAGGAATTGTGCCCAGAAAATTAGCTAAGTATGAAAAAATTGCGGACCACACAATTGTGATTGCTATAACAAAAGGGAACTGCAGCCGCACAATTGCAGTGCGGACCGCACAAATTGAAAAGGGAACATTCAAACTCTCTGAAATTTTGGTTTGTCAGAGAAACAACCAAAGTGCGGCGGCACACCAAAATCTCCTGTCTGCAACAAACATATGCGGCCACACAATAAATTTTTATGATCGCAGATCAGCAAGGCCTTTGAGCCCCAGGTAATAGAGTGCGGACCGCAGGAGGAGTTTAGCAGCTGCACTCATCCATTGCCCTCTCAAGTCAGAACCCTTGGTATAATATGAGGTCTAGGGTTACTATACATTTTTTCCTCTCTGAGCACTCTAAGACCTAAAACATTGAAAGCATCTGCTAAATCATCTTCCATATACAATGTAACATCTGTGATCACTCATTTGCACTGCTTCATATCTGCTATGTTTCAATTACTTGTAGAATTTTTCAAATTTTTGTTTAGTTTACAGTTTGTTAGTTAGTTTTAGGCCATTTGTCAGTAGATTTCAATTTTACAACCATGTGGGGTTTAATTGTGTTGGGTCAACTGGTAATTACTCCATAGAGAATAGGTAAATTGATTTTCATGCCTCAATATTAATACCTTGTCAAATTTGTGCAAAAATTATTAACCCTATAACTCTGCTCGTAAAGGCTTTGAAATCTGTGGCCACACAAGAAATTTTATGGTCCGCAGAAGTTGAGATTAGGGCACATTGGTTAAGTAGAATTTTGCGGTCGTACTTAAAATTTTGCAGATCGAAGAAATCCAATCGCAACCGTAGAAAAGTGAGTGCGGCCGCAAAATAGCCCAATCTTCGTCTTCAAAGAGTTGGAATTTTGGTGAATCTGATGTGCGACAATGATATAAAATTTGCGGACCGCACTCATGTTCTGCGGTCGCACTAATAATTGTGCGGACCACAGATCCAGTTCTGTGGCGGCAACATCAAATTTTGTAGTCCGCAAAGCCCAGACGGCGACTACAATTATAATTGTGTGGACCACACTCCTTCACTCTGCAAGCATATTTTACACTGTGTGTTCAATGTTTGTTTTCCCTTTCATTACAATTGACTCCTGTTGTTTTTGCTTATGGTAGAAAATGGTTGTATCTCGAGGCCGCAGAGATACTTCAAAGGGGAGGAGTGAACCTTCCAAAGGTCGAGACAAAAGTACTTTACCCCTTGACCTTCAAAATATAATCACCAAGAAGACTACAGCTCGCCGAGGAAGAAATATAGATCCCTCTGAATCTAGTTCTTATGCCCCATCAAGGGAAGCATCAGAGGGCGACTCGATTCAAGATCATCCAACTGTCCAATCAATTCCAAGATGAGCATTCCATATCACATAGACTCTGAAGGGTTGGAGAGTGCTAGTTTGGATTCGAACCCAATCTCTATACCTATCCATGAGGCACTAGCGACTATAGTGGATGATATTCCAGATGATGGTCGTGGGGGGGATACTACAGTTGTCGGCCTTAGTCGAAAAATAAAGAGGTATGGGAGGACCGTTTCATCAGGCTA
The DNA here is from genome assembly GCA_026770625.1 of Nicotiana glauca. NCBI lineage: Eukaryota > Viridiplantae > Streptophyta > Magnoliopsida > Solanales > Solanaceae > Nicotiana > Nicotiana glauca. The sequence goes on from MU675769.1 coordinate 107,005, forward strand.
GCTGCCTTTACTAGCTTTCATGAGTGATGGCTGGTGAGATCGCTCACTCTAGACCTTGACATGTACAATATGGCAGCCTTGAGATAGTTCCAAGAGTGGAAGGGATGGATGTGGTTAACCTAGAGTGTAGTGGAGTGCAAAGGAATATCTGGTTTAGGAATTCTACGCCAATGTGGCGCACATAAAGAAAGGGACCAAAGTGAGGAACCTGAAGGTGAGATTTGACCAAAATACCTTGAAGAACTACTTGGGGTTTGAGGATGTTAAGCCTGCACAGTATTTGAAAAAGCCGGCGATGGGAGATACAAGGGCTAGCTGAGATTTTTGCAGCCCCGGAGCCACCACCACCATGGATCATAGCAGGGATTCCTATTCAGTGAAACACCCTAAAATTCAAGGTGAAGGGATGGTAGACTTTTTTATGCAGCAAGCTAGACACGTGCTAGAATGAAACAAATCTTCCTATCCCGCGGGCAGTTCTAGTCGCCTTCATTATGGCCGGGTACCCAATCAATGTGGGTGCCGTGATGTCGGCCAACATATCTGTGGTCGCCATGCAAGCTGATACCTCCTACCCGTATCCCAACACCATCACTGAGTACCTCACAGATGCATGGGTGGAGACAAGAGATTTTGACACGAAGGTTCGGGCTAAGAAGCCATTGTCATGGTATTCTCTGATGGATGCACACAACCCTAAGAGAAAGGGTCAACCGACTACCACCATTGGCCAGTCTGATGAGCCATCACTGGTACCTGCAGAGACAGCCGATATTCCATCCACTTTAGTAGAGCCTTCAGCCAGAGCCGCTGCCAAGCCCCCACCTTCAGCCTTAGTGCCTTCTATCTCGACTTTGAAGCTGATGCCTATGCCAGCTCCACTATCTGTGCTGTGAGTCTCCGAGACATTGGTGAGCCTCAACAACTAGATTTAGACAGCCACCTCAAAGCTTTCTGACATATTTAGTAGTGTTGTAGCGCAATCATCCAGTTCGACACCCTAGATTCCTCCAATAGTGGAGGGGATCTCTTAGGGAACCAGGCCACCATAATGAACAATTAGGTAGAGCATGGATCAGTAATTGAGGAGATGGGAAAGCAAGTAAAGAAAATGAGGAAATCCTAAGCGTCCAAGAAATTAGTTGACAAGCTGCAGACAGAGGTGACCAAGATTATAGCAGCTAGAGATCTTCCATTTGACATGCTGATGGATCCAACTCTTTCAGCACCAGTAGTACAATCAACTCTAGTGGTACCAGCTGGCTATTCTGAGGAGCCATATCTGGCTACCGACACTGCTGAGGCGGTACACCACATCTTCACCAACCCAGCCACTCCCAGAGTTGAGGATGATGAGATCTAGTTAGAGGACACTGAGGGCGGTGACACTACTATGGACACATAGATGGCCAAGGAGCCATAGGGATTTCTCTTCACTCTTACCCTTCTTTTACTCGTATTTTGTTGAGCATTGGGGACAATGCTTATTTTTATTCAGGGGTTTGGGGGGGGGGGGAGGAAGTGGAGTTTATTTGATCTATTTTAATGATTTTGAGACAATTGGTTTGTAATAACTGATAGTATTTTGTTCTTTCTCCTTATTCTGTATATATTCTCTCCTTTATATCATGATGTATATGTTATCTATCTTCTCTCATTATGTATATTCGTTATACTTTCAATAGTTTTTATTTTGTAGCTTCTTTATATTTGTTTTCTTATTAGTTAGTGTTGAATTTAGTAGCTTCTTTTTATGTTTTGGTAAACAATATGCCTTTGATTTTCTTAATGACACGGTTTTTTCCAAAGGTAGTTTTGCGTATGGACCAGGTGACTCGTCCCAACAATTGATGGCGTGACAACCTTCTTAAAGGAATGAGTCTGTTCTGTGTTTAGGTGATAATAGTAGTAATAATGAATAAAAAACCCGATTAAGTAAAACACAAAGAGTCAAATATGCTTCATGTGGCACCAACACATTTAACTACGGGCTTATGGTTAGAGACAAGGATTTTTAAAAAGGAAATAACTCTAGTTAGTGACTTTATGACTCTTGTGTTGACTTTGACACCATCGAGTGGTCTAATTGGACTATAGTGATCTTCAATCTTGAATGTGGTCGTTGTGGAAACTCGACTCTATCTTTTTCACAATCTAGTTACATGAGGAGTGAGATGCTTTGTTGCTAGTCTAGGTACTTGTACGGAAGTCTAGAACTTGCCCCGAATGTGTTTTAAGGCGAAATCGTAAGTTTTTCTTGGCTTGAGAAGTGATTGTAGGCTTTTCTTCATCTGTTTGAGTTTTCTATCACCTACCAGTGATGTCATCCATAGTCAATCCGTTCGAGCCTTTAGCTTTTCTCCTTTGGAAACCATGTTACAAGCTTTTACCCGTTCTATAATGACCTTCTTTTGGCACCCGAGATTTTCTTAACACTTATGTGAAACAATTGGCTAAAAATATAAGTTTGGGGGAGAGACGAGGAAATTGAAAAGAGGTACCAAGGCAAAAAAGAGAAAAAGAAATGACGAGAAGGAAAGACAAATAAAAGAAAAAAGCAAAAAAAAAAAAGTGAATAAATGAAAGAGTTGAAGGGATTCAAAAGAAAGGCAATGATCCCAAACATGGATAAATACGAATGAAATGATCAATAATGAGTGATGTTAAGTCTCTCTAGTTCCCAAGGAAAAGAAAGTGCCTCAAGGAATCAGCAAAATATGAGTCGTGAATTTAAAGATGGAGTGCTTAAGGAAGGTGTAACCATTTATCCATATTGTATCAATCCTTAATCCAAAATCCTTCATTACATCCTGAAATAAGTCCTACTTGATTTTGAGTCGAGTGAGCTACATTTGTGGTGATTTACATAAGAGGAAAGCTTATGGTACCGGAAACCGTACTTGTGACATTCTCTTGAGAGAGATGAGTGAACCTTTCGTAAATTTGTGAAGTGAGTGATATATTCTTAAGTGATCTTGGCAAATGGAGAGTAGAGGAGGATGAGTTTAGGATCCCCCATGACCTACAAGATAGAGCAGAAGTCCCGGAAACCGTACTTGTGACATTCTCTTGAGAGAGATGAGTGAACCTTTCGTAAATTTGTGAAGTGAGTGATATATCCTTAAGTGATCTTGGCAAATGGAGAGTAGAGGAGGATGAGTTTAGGATCCCCCATGACCTACAAGATAGAGCAGAAGTCCTTGATAAGCTAAGTCAACCCTTGATGCTCGAATGTCACATTAGAGCTATATGTGCATAAATGTTTAACTTGTTGCCTTGTCAACAATGCATGAGTGGCGTGGGTAATTTTTGGTCCCAACTGAGGTGTGAATGGTTCAACCATGGCTATCCATAATGTCCCTTAACTTTTGGAGATGGGAACTATTTGCTTGAGTACAAGAAAATACTTAAGTTTGGGGGAGTTGATAAGTGGAAATTTTGACAACTTATTAGCGCCTTTTAGCTTTTGTTTTAGTCTAAAAACATTTAATTATGTTCTCGAAAATAGATGAAATGTGATTAATTGCAGGAATAATGGAAGATGGACTCACGAGATGAAATCCAACTCAAAAAGGACTAATATGAATTCAAGGCTATAAAAGCATAGAAGCCCAAAAGTGTGGACCGCAGAATATCATCTATTGTCGTAGATGATGAGGGAAAACCAACAGAGTTTGGTACAAAGTGCGGTCCGCACATGAATTGTGCGGCTGCAAATGATGGCTCAGACCAAAAGTTCAGAGAATGTGCATTCCAAGTCCCCTAGAAGTGTGGACCGCATAGGAATTCTGCGGCCGCAGAAGAAGAGCTACGCAGCCGTGATCGCTACCGACTCGACGCTACACCAAGGAGGGAAGAGTGGGTCGCAATAGCTTTTACCCGAATAGAGGTCGGGATCGATTTCCTCAGGGAGCTAGTAGTGGAGTTGGATTTCCAGTCTAGTCTAGAGATGTGTTTGTACTCCTAATGTCACTTCAAACATTGTTGGTTTTTGTTTTTTTATAACTACTATTATAAAGCTAATGATTAAAACTAAATTATGCTACGAGAATATTGCTAAGTTGTATTTAATATAGAGAAAGACACTAGGGTCGTGACACTACCTAAGTGGCTAATCGATGGATATAAGTTACTAAGGGTAGATTGATATATTTGGGGCTTATGCTATAACTATTGCACAATTGTACCCACTCTCACACCTCTCGGTTGAGAGAGTGATTTTGCCTAGTTGACTCTTTCGAGGCCAATTGTCTAGGCAATTTGATCAAGCAACTAGGGTGATTACTCTCTCGAGATTTAACCCGTTAATTGGGACTATCATTTCTCATGAGTCCATCCCAATTCCTTGTTGGGTCAATTTGGGGTCATAAACTCTCTTTCTCAAGAAGAGTCAAACCCATTAAGCTTGAATCTATGTTTACAACCACAAATTCGAAATTAAAACATAAAATCAACACAAATAGCAAATACACAATATCAATCTAACCCTAGATGGCAACACCCATCAATTACCCACACTAGAGTTGAGTCACAACCCTAGCTAATGGGTTTAGCTACTCATGCTAGGTACATAAATTGAAGAAATAGATAAAGAACTAAACATATTAATTGATTACTAAGAAGAAACTACAATAATAAAGAGCAAAAGTGCCAAAAATGGCTACAATATCGAGTCTCACGAGCTCAACTACGTTCAGAATATAAAACTTAACCTAAAAATGGTAAAATGTTCTATTTATACTAGGCTGGAAAAATTGGACAGAAATACCCCAGTGGGGTCAGTGCGTACCGCACAAAAAGGACCGCGGCCGCACTGGCTCTTGGACTTCTGGTTTCTGCTTCTCTGAAGTTGAGGACCGTGGACCGCGTGGAAGAGCACCGCGGCCGTGGTGGAAGTTGGCACGGCCGCACATAAAGGAGCGCGGACTGCATTACTTGAAATTGTCAAAATGTTAACTCTCTGAATCTCTGCTCCGCGGACGGTGCAAAACAGTAGCGCGGCCGCGGAGCCTGATCGCTGACCGTGCAGAAATGTATCGTGCCTCTTTACTCCGACTTGAATATGACAACTCTTTAAACTTTCTAGTACGGCCGCATTCGCTTTTACGCAGTCCGCACTAGGTACTCTTTTCCTCAATTCACTTAGTCTTTGACACTTGAGCAGGTTTCATACCTTTTTGAGCCAATCTTTGACATTTGTCATTTTGTTGATCAAACCTGCAATCAAGCACAACTTGTGAGCATTTTGGGATTATTTTGTAGCAGTTTATAACCAAAGCATAGGCAAGTAGAGGCATAAAACATGTTAGAATCCCGACTTATCAACTCCCCCAAACTTTAACCTTTGGTTGTCTTCAAGCAAACAAAATAAAACCCACACTTAAAAGTCAATCCAAGTAATTCCAGCTATCCTAAAGTAACCTCAACAAGCATCAATTAGGACTAACAATTGCCCTCAATGCAAATGGATCATTAACAACATTCAAAACTTGAAAACTATGGATCAAGTGTGACACAAGAGCATCAAGAATTGACTTATTACATCAAAGAACTCTCTTGATTTCTTTGGTCGTTGTGGAACCCAAAATCATATATCCTCAACTCTCCCTAAGCAAACTTCACCTTTTTAGAGTATGAGCACACAAACCGAGGTTAATAGGAGTTCACTCGTCTCTCTCAAGGAAAGGTCACAAGTCCGACTCTAGGTACCATATGCTTGACCCTCATGTAAGTATCCACTAATGTGAGTGTCATCTAACTCAAAATAATATAGGGCTTTTGTGGAGTTAATATGAAGGCTTTTGGGTAAGGGTAGGAAATGTTTTTGTTCAAGTGAGTTCAATCTTCCCTTAAGCACTTCTTTTGAATCATTGGCACAATTTACTTGACTCTTTGAGTCATTTCACCTCTTCCAAGGGGTTAGAGAGACACTTTGTCACTCTTTCTTAATCAATTCAAAACATTTCTCCTTTTTCTACTTTTTCCACACCTTCTTCACTTTTGAATTTCTTTGAATCCCCCCCCCCTTTTAATTCTTTTTCATATTTGGCTTTCTTTTTGTCTTTTTCTTTTCTTTCTTTTTCATTGCTTTCCTTTTCTTTTTTGATTTTGTACCTTTTACCCATTTTTGCTTCCTTTCTTGTCTCTTCCCCCAAACTTAGACTTTGCCATTACTCAAGGGAAGATGTGGGTGCCAAGAGAGGGTAAAATGTAGAACGGGTATAGGCTTGTAGCATTGGTTCATGAAAGAAGAAGGTTTAAATCTCAAAATAGTTAAGCATGGATTATCTCATTGGTAGGCTATGGAATTGTTCAACTTATCATTTGGATCAAGGAGAGCCTACAATCACTTCTCGAGTCGAAATTCACTCAAAATTTCACCTCAACAAACATTCGGGGCAAGTTCTAGACTATTGGCTTGGGACTTGGACTCATAATTCAATTTATTACCACACACACTCAAGGATTGCTTAAGACATAGAGTCGAGGGCCCACAACAACCTTAGCTACGATTGAGCACTCAATAGTCCCGAAAGACCACATGATGTTTGTTTGTCCAACTCAAGAGTCTCAAGGCCACTACTTTCACCATACTAAACACAACCACATATCTTTGACCATGGGATCCTTGGCAAATGTGTTAGGCCCAAGTGAAGCTATGCTTGAAGTACTCTTAACTAAAAACTATTAAAAACACAAGAAAAAGCAAAAACGCACTCAAACACTTAAGAATGTTGTCACACCATCCATCATCAAGAAGAGCCACCCGATTCACACAATACTCCATCCTTGGAATGAACCGTGGCCTTAAGAAAACCAAGGGTTTATTGAAAATGCCAAAAACAAAACAAAAGGCTACGAGCCTATCTACAAAGCTAAAAATGAAAAATTTCTGCAAAAATATAAATATAAAATAAAATGAATATGTACAATAGGGGAGTAAAATATACAACGGGGGATGAATATATATAGAAATTTAACTTTATATACAGACCAAAAGAGCGAATAAAAAAGTACGAGAAAAGTGGCTAAAATGTAAAGTTATATCCATACCAAAATAGAAAATCAAAGTAAAGCATAAACTAACAATCTGTATATACAGTCATCCAGATAATCAACAAAAACGTAGGGCGCACCCCTACGAATAAAAGCTGGCATTTTCCCCTATGTCAACTACCAAAATAAGCATAAAAAAGTCATAATAAAGGATATAGAGGACTGAGGTTCCCTAGGCCTGGTCAGTCTGCATGGGATCATCAGTGGTCCCCAAGTCCTCTGTATGTGCGGGAGCCTCAGACTGGCTGCCGGCCTCCTGCTGCTCAATTGCTGGGACTTGGGCCTGTTCCTGGACCGGCTGGATGTCAAGTGCAGCATGTGGCAAGTTGGAGGATGCCTCATGTGGGGTTGTCACCTCAATAATTGCATTCGCTATGCTGGGGAGCTTCCTCTTCTTCCTAGGCTGCCTGGGTGCCTGCTCCTGCTAGAGATCTGTACTGGTACTGCTGGGTCTGGGGTTGGGTCCCCGAATAGCAAGTCTAGAGGCATCTGGTCTGCTAATAGCTTGTCCACATCTGTCCTGAGCTGCTTCGCAGACTCTTTGGAAGCCTGTGATCTCCTCGTCTTCTTGTGCTCCTTGGCAAGCTCCTTCAGAGCGTTGCCATATGACTCTACTGCTGTAGTCAAAGTAGCCTGTGTCTTCATAATCTTTTCCTGGTTCTCCAGGAGCTTCTTTAAAGTGTCCTCAATGGACTGAGGAATCTGAGCTGACTGAGGTGCTGATTGGGTCTGAATGGGGGAAGACAATGTGGACAACTTGGATATCGCAATTGACATCCAGTTGTTCAAACTAGCCAATTTTTGGCTCAACTGATGGGCAGTGAGGGGATGAGCCCGGGAAGATGGCACACATAGGCCAACTGAAGTACTGGGACCAACATTAGAGGAAGGTCCTGGAGGCAAGTCTACTACTGTAGTGGCAGCAGGCTCGGTGGAAGGCTCGGTAGAAGGCTCTACCGCAACTGGCTCCTCAGACTGGCCAGTTGGGGCAGAGGCAGGTGGATGGTAGTTCTTGGACTTAGGGTTGTCCGGGCCCTGCATACTGTACTAAGAGTAGGGATCCACAGGCTTGGTCTTGACATTATATTTTTTTCTTCTCTACCTCCATGTCTCGGAAATACATTGAAAGGGTGTTGGGAAAAGGGTAGTTCCGGTCATGCTCTTGCCCCATAACAGTAATCACACGAGACATCACATTGCCCACATTGATAGGGTACCTGGCCATAATAGATGCAACAAGAACCGCCCGGGTAAGTGGAATAGTCTGATCGTGCGTATAAGGGTCAAGCCGACTACATACAAATGTCAACCACCCTCGAGCCTCAAAGTTGAAGGTCTTTCGAAATATTTTCTTCCCTGCTTGCAACCACACTGGAACAGTACTTGGGATTGCTAAGTACTGGGCCAACCAAGGACGGACTTCCTCACCTATCCCTAACTTGGCCAGATAAAGTGACTCATTTTCATCCCGTAAACCCAAGTACTCATTTAAAGATTTTCCATCAAACAACACTGTTTTGTCTCTAACTTTGGTTACCTTAGTATCATTGACAATGTGAGCCACATTAGAGTATAATTCCCCGACCATGTGCTCATTAGGATCGATGCACTTCTCCATGAAGAACTCCTAGCCCTTTCTAGTTCTGAACTCCCTCTGCACATTAGGATTGTGGGGTAAAAGGTCAGTGTCAATAAAGCTCCTCTCCGGTATCAACTTCCTTAGCGGCCACCACTCCCTAAACTTGTGGTAAGCTATTTGGCTTACGAATCTATCTTCCTATTCTTCAGCTTTCCTAGTTCGTGCAACTCCCCCAATCTGAGGCTCACCTCGCTCATCTCCGCCTGCACTCTCCCCAGATAATGAAGCTGTGGGGGAGGTGGAGTATTTACCACTACTAGCTGCGGACTCGTTAGATAAATCCGAGACTACATTCATCGGTCTTTTGGTGGTGGGTGATGGTGGAGGGGTATCAACTAGGTGGAGGGGGTCGGTTATGTGAGTTGGGACTGAATATGAGGAGATGTCTTTGGAGGGCACATACTCACTCCCAAACGAATGAGAAGTGTCGATGCCCCATTTTTCTCGTGAAATCGGGTTTAAGACATTTGGGAAGACAACTCTATTCCTGTTTGGGATTTGGGTTTTTGGATTTGAAGAGTCACCACCTAATGATTAAGTGCATTAGGACACTAAGAGTTTGAATTTTGAAAACCAGAGTTCGGGTAAGGGCTAGAAATTATCTCGAGGGGAAGGTGTTAGGCGCCCCTTAAGATCCACCAGTGCGGTTCCCGGCCATACTATGTTGTGACTTTAATGCAAATAAGTATGAAAATAATTCCACACATAAGGGTTGCAAATAGATACTGATAAGAATGTTGAAATTAAGTTCTAGATGGTTCCACAATTCGTTTGAGGGAGGGTCTAAATCCAGAAAATTAATCGAGACATGAATAAACAGAAAATTTTAGAAGAAAAGGAATAATGCAGTAAAATTAAAGAGGGAGTTTGGGGAAGCGGAAACAAAGACAGAATCTTATTGATATTTTACAAAGTTACATAAAAGAAATGGGTCCTAGGTTTGTAAAACACGTGGATCATCCACACAACACCGGTAGCCAATCGTACGCATGGTGTTATCGTGTGATCATCATCTCCATGTCTATCCTTCCTACCCCGTTAAGGTATTAAGCGTGGAATGATATCATTACCTATTGCATGCTATTGCCCGTCCCACTTACCAGTCCCGGAGGCGCTTAGGACTACTAATTCTAAAAGGGAGGGAGCTTGGCTTTTTAGAGGTTTTAAAAGGGTAAAATTGTAGGGCAACAACCAAAACACATAAAGCAGTTAATGGGAAATAAGAATAACTAAAGGCTCAAGTAGGCCTCCTCACTTAAAGAAACGAATTGTTTTTCATGTCTTACACATACTTTTTAGGTCCCTGATTAAAATTAGCGTGGGAAGAATTGATTTACCACATATTTCCCAGATAGGGAGTCCAAATTAGTCCTGCTTATATGTAGTTGTCAAAAACTGACAGTTGATTAATTACTTAACCATTTGCCTGTGTGTTAAACGGGATCTATAGGCATAACTGATCACGCCCAACTACGCCTTATAAAAAAGGACAATGCGGACGTTGCAAATATAACATGAGTATTACGCCCAGGGTCGAATCCACAGAGAGTTAACCTATCAATCACTATCTTTAGAACCACTAAACTCTTCAAAACAACTTCCCAAATATTTGAATATCAATTGAATATTTCTTTACCAACTACACTTGCAAGTAAACTAAACAGCTGTAAACTAAACTACTAAAGTTGTAAACAATAATGAGAAGAAGCTAAGGCACTGATTTTCCCTATTGATGGAATCCCTTCTATTTATGCTCATACAAATTTACCAACACATCTCTATCAATCATGAACGCTCATCTTACCGTAAATCTCTCCAGAGTAATCATAGTAATATACTAATTGCACTCTCTCGAGATACACTAGCTTACTTTATTTAGCACAATTAACTTTAGATTACACCCAAGGCTTCGTTATCCCTAATCCCGCCTTTAAACCCGCAATTATAGATTTCTCTTATAATTTAGGAG
>MU675769.1:117977-129398 GCA_026770625.1 Nicotiana glauca
ATTTGTATTCACATAAACAAGAAGTTCATCCCCCAATAGGTTCCATCAAAACCTTAGACAAAGGATTTAGCTACTCATGGCTATGGGAAAACAAACTACGATAGAATTCATCATAACTAACAATAAAAATCAAAGAAAAGAAGAAATCTGTTTTGGGTATTCTCTCCCAATAGTTTTCCTTGCCAAGATACTCTAAAAAACAATACATGCCTCCTTTGGGCGAAGTCTAATGTTTAAAATAGGGTTTTGGGCTAAAAATCCCGTATTTTGTACTTTAGTCCCTGAAATTTCCGCCTCCTGCCATGGTTCTACTGCAGTCGCGGTCAAACCGCGGCCAAACATGGCCTCTGATTCTTCAATTGTCTGCGCCTACACTCTGCCGTGGTTCTGCCGCGGTCACGGTGAAACGGTGGTTTTTCACCCTGTTTCGTTTAGAATTTGGAAAAACGTAAAAAAAGAAAGTTGTATCGCTTTGAGTTATCTTTCCAACCATATATTATGGAGCTAAAATGGAGTTCTGAATAAAAAGTTATGTGTATTTTACTAGACAGTGCACAATATGCCTCATCGAGTCTTCGTTTGTTCTCAACTATCAAATTTGACCCCCGAACACGATCCCGGCTTAATTCCTTGAGTTTTTACTCAGACTTCAAAGCTTCAAATCACTTAAATTCATTCCATAACATCTATATAGCTCGGAATCAAACCTACAAGGTATAAAACACACAATTAGTGCAAAACACTAGCGATTAAAATGCAAACTCAACTAAAGTGCAGTAAATTAGAGTGTAATAATCGACTAAAATACGTAATTATAGCCTATCATCAATAACATCTATCAATTCATAGATGGGAATAATAAATTGATTGCAGAAAAGAATTGTTGGTTACAAGATCATAAGTTCTGCGAGTGTTAGACAAATTACCATTGATTTTAGACTTAGGAGCGAGTGGGCGATTCAAGTTTAGTTGATTACTCCTATGGGCATGCTTTCTAGGTGCTACTGATTTTACCACTATTTACTGTTATGTAAAGGTCCTATAGGCAGGTCATCTATATGTAATTAGTAATTTTAATTCCTATAAGCAGGCTTGCCTAGTGACAGATGCACATGCAAAATTCAGGGAGTCCTATAGGCATATTATCTATGCAATATATAGAGCTTCGGCATCGATTTATTGACATGGTATTTATACGAAGTGCAAAAAAATCTATGAGACACGGTATCTATGTGAAAATACAGAGTTTGAAAGTAATAATCCTATGAACATGATTTCTATGTGAAATGCAGAATTTTGAAAGATTAAATATCCTATAGATATGGTATCTATGTGAAAATGCAGAGTTTGAAAGTAATGATCCTATGACCATGATTTCTATGTGAAATGCAGAATTTGAAAGAGTAAATATCCTATAGACATTGTATCTACCCCCTTTGGCATGCATTCAATCCCATCCCTTTTCACTATACCCCAGTAGTTATTATAAAGCTTATTACAGACCAAATGAATCAAAAGAAATAATAAAATACATCAGTGGTTACATCTACATCTAATCAGCCTAATCCAGACTCAAAGTCTAATAATATGAGATAAACCAACTTCCAGGATCGGATTTTCAAAGCCTTTCTCTTATTTGGGATGTGTCAAATTTCCAAGGAACTTCAAGAGTTCCAGGCAATGCTTACACCCCAAATATCATTGCAGAACAGATTATAGTGCAGTGTGGAAGGGCCAGCCCTTAAATGTCCAAGTTCAGAGGGTACTCAAGGCCCCGAGGCAAGGCTCATAGGAGGGGAGAAGAACTTAGAGACTAGGAGTAAGTGTAAGTGCAATTGAAGGGAATTGGGGGGTATGTGAGCAATTGTTTACATTGGCAACAAGAAACAAAGAAAGAAAGAACAGACAAAGCACATAGACACTTTAAAATTAACTTCAGAGAATTGAAGGCGGGCATGGATGCAGAGACTGTAATAAACACATTGGGAGAGATACTGAAATTACTTTTAGAGCATACCAGTTCAAAGAAGCAAGTAGGGAGAAACAATAGACTTATGAAAGCCAAAGTGCAATCAAGAAGCAAGAGTGTAGGTTTTGAAGAGAGTTGTGATTTCTGTATACTTAATCGTGTGTCTATAAAAAAATGTGTCATGTATTTATAATGTAGAAAAGAAGCTGAAATAGGTAAGAAAATAGTTTGAGAAACAATCACACAAGGTTTCCCTTTAATTAAGGGATTCTGATTTCAAACGGGCAAGGTAAATAAGGAAGGGAGTTAATTAAATACTTTTCAAAGTAATGCAAGAAGGGTAAGTACATAATAGTTATTTAAGGAAAGGGTTTTGACAGTACATGATCATGCAAATTAAGGAAAGGAAATCAATTGACAGCCAAGCAATCAAGGGTCGAAAATTTTATGTGAATGAACCAAGTCAGAAAAGGTAAAGAGAGGCTTTACTTAAGAATCAGTAACAATCAATTAACCTCTCCCAAAGAGGATTATGATCCAAACACAAGTTCGAAGAAAAGATTTTAATCCACATATAAAAGGGATGGTTATGCCAATCCGAAGAATTCATACACAAAAGGATTCAAACTTATTACATGGATCCAATAGTGAGTTTGAGAGAGTTCAGGGATCGAATTGAAAACACACAAGACCACACTCGTCAAAAACCCCAAATCCTAGGGTTTTCGACTTGAACCAAATGCAAAGAAGAGAAACAAGATGATACAGTAGAAGGTTCAATGTAAATAGAGTAGGGGAATTAATTCGAAACACAATGAGAGACAATAGAGGAAAATATGCTTAAGCAGGCATAGTAAGAATATTTAAAGAACATGGTTGGAAAATACAGTAGGCGAAGTGTATCAAATCATAGTGGAAGGCAAGTAGCAGATTATAGCATGTGAAACACAACAAAGAAACATAGCATAGAAATATAGCATGTGAAAACATAGCCTGGAAACATGGTAGAAAAGAAAAAGGAACAAGATACAGAAAACATAGCCTGGAAATATGGTAGAAAAGAAAAAGAACAAGATACAGAAAACAAAGTAGAAGGACATGTATAAAAGAAATCATAAGAACATAAAATATACACAAGAAAGGGAGAAGAAAAGTCGAAAAACCTTTAAACATTTTTCAGAAACCCTAAATCAGAGAAACGACTTTGAGAGTAAAAATCCTTTAAAGAAAAGTTGGGGAAACTTCTTAAAAACTCAAGATAAAGCATGAATACACATAGATCTGGAGACAATCGGAAAAGAACCTAGATAGTTAGGGCTTCAGATGAACCCTAGAATGAGAAAGGCTTCGAAAATGTCCGATCTAAGTCGGATAAGACTAGAAACAGGCTCAGGACTCTAAGATGTGCCGGAGCCAGGCCGGAGATGGACAGAAACCTCAAGTCGGCGGAGGTCTGGGTGGTTACCTTTGAGGTCTAGCCTCAAACCTTCGAATACCAAGCTCACAAGAGTGATAGGGGGTGAGTATGAGAGCTTCATGGCCGGAGGAAACCGGCGAGAATTACAGGTATTAGGGTTAGCATGGTTGGCGGCGACTAAGGTTTGTAGAGAGAATGGGAGAGAAAGGGTATTCAAGGGCGGCGGGTAGAGAGAAATGAATTAGGGTTGGGGGTAATCGGTAAATTAAAAAGGAAAGGTTTAGATAAATGGCTGTGATTAAAGGGGGATCCGGTCGGGTATTTTAATTGGGTCAGGGGTTGGGTTGATTTTAGAAATGGGCCGGCTGAAATTGGGTTTAAATTGGGGATGTAATGTGGCAATAATTGAAATGTAAATGGGTTACACGTTAAATAGACAATTTCCCCCTTTTAATTTAATTAAAATAGTTAAAATAATTTTTAAACAAATTAAAAGCACTAAATTGGTTAATAATATGTAAATGTTAATTTAAAAATATTGGGAGCAATTTTATAATTGTAAGATGCTATTAATCGCAATATAGGCTATAATTGTAATTTTATGCAATTTTAGCTTAAAATATCAAATAGATTTATAAAAAATATGCAAAAATTACCTTAACTACATTGCGATGTAAATATGAGGAGGGAAATAAATAAGTCATCAAAATGATAGGTTTTGGAAATAATTATTGGATTTTGTACCGTTAAAACAAATAATAAAATAATTTTAAAAGCTTTTAAAATTAGAAAAAATATCAAAAATTCTTCGGTATACTTATATATGCATGTACATGCTATTTTGAGTATAAAAATAGAGTGGAAAAAATTGGGTATCAATAATTGCCCCTTTTTACCCGGGAATGATGAAAGAGTTGTCGGGTAAAGATATAATGATCAATTTTGACCGAGAGAAATGACTTGCAAAGGTTTTGACCGAGCAGCGGGTAGAGATAATGGGAGAGAAAGGGGATTCAAGGGCGGCGGGTAGAGATAAATGAATTAGGGTTGGGGTAATCGGTAAATTAAAAAGGAAAGGTTTAATTTGAGCTGTTGATCTTCTAGATCAACGACTGTGATTAAAGGGGGGTCCGGTCAGGTATTTTAATTGGGTCAGGGGTTGGGTTGATTTTAGAATTGGGCCGGTTGAAATTGGGTTTAAATTGGGCCTGTAATGTGGCTATAATTGAAATGTAAATGGGTTATACGTTAAATAGATAATTTCCCCCTTTTAATTTAATTAAAATAGTTAAAATAATTTTTAAAACAAACTAAAAGCACTAAATTGGTTAATAATATGTAAATGTTAATTTAAAAATACTGGGAGTAATTTTATAATTGTAAGATGCTATTAATCGCAATATAGGCTACAATTGCAATTTTAGCTTAAAATATCTAATAGATTTATAAAAAATATGCAAAAATTACCTTAACTACATTGAGATGTAAATATGAGGAGGGAAATAAATAAGTCACCAAAGTGATAGTTTTTGGGAATAATTATTAGATTTTGTACTGTTAAAATAAATAATAAAATAATTTTAAAAGCTTTTAAAATTAGAAAAAATATCAAAAATTCTTGGGCATACTTATATATGCATGTACATTCTATTTTGAGTATAAAAATAGATAGGAAAAAATTGGGTATCAATAGTTGCCCCTCTTTACCCGGGAAGGATGAAAGAGTTGTCGGGTAAAGATATAATGACCAATTTTGACCGAGAGAAATGACTTGCAAAGGTTTTGACCGAGCTCTAGTTCCTGAGCTGCCTACATATCCCTGGTCTCATAGGAATCAGATCATATGTAGTCCAGGATACATCGACGGAATATGCCGATGGAGGTTTTGAAAAAGAGGGACACAATATTTAGGTTGGGAAGGATGGTCAGGGACTGGCGGGCTGCGAGAACCGGAGCGAGATTGCTTCTGCTGTAATGGCCATTGCCAGCTGATGTACCTGCAATTGATTAATACAAGCATATCGTGCAGAATTTAAACGTGATGCAAGTTCCCATTGGACCATGAATGCTGTCTTTGGATGGTTAGGATGACGTCCTCAGACCATGACGTCTTGGGCCATGAAGCGCATAATAAAGGATTCGTAGGCTATGAAATGACGTTCTCGGGCTATGACAATGGTGCCTCCGAACCATGATGCCTTTGAATAATGATGTGTGGAATATAAAACGGGGTCCTCAGGCCATAGCATGGCATTCTCGGGCTATGAGAATGATGCCTCTGAACAATGATGCCCTTGGAGAGTTTGGCGGTATTTCAGCACATGAGATGCAGGATTTGGCGGTATTTCAGCCAATGTAAAGCGTAAATATAAATGGCGATATTTTAGCCGACAGAGGTTTAAATATAAACTGGCAATCTTTCAGCCGGTATAAAAAGTTAAATAAGGTTGGCGATGTTTCAGTCGATATAAAGCATAAATACAAATGGCGATATTTCAGCCGACAGAGGTTTAAATATAAACTGGCAATCTTTCAGCCGATGTCGCGATTTGAATGCAGTTGGCGATCTTTCAGCCGATATGAGGGATTTAAACAAAATTGGCGATGTTTTAGCCATGCAAGATTTAAATAAAGCTGGCGGTATTTCAGCCGATGCAAATAAGAGGTAGCGATATTTCAGCCATGTAGGGTGGAGATAGTGCTTAGTCTCGGAAGGCAGAAAAGTAGCCTTATGCAATGCAAAGAAATGCAGGATGGAGATAGTGCTTAGTCTCGAAAGGCAAAAAAATAGCCTTATGCAATGTAAGGAAATGCAGGATGGAGACAGTACTTAGTCTCGGAAGGCAGAAAAGTAGCCTTATGCAATGCAAGGAAATGCGGGATAGAGGTAGAGCTTAACCTCGGAAGGCAGAAAAGTAGCCTTATGTAATGCAAGGAAATGCAAGATGGAGACAGTGCTTAGTCTCGAAAGGCAAAAAAGTAGCCTTATGTAATGCAAGAAAATGCAAGATGGAGACAGTGCTTAGTCTCGAAAGGCAGAAAAGTAGCCTTATGCAATGCAGATGAAGACAGAGCTTAGTCTCGGAAGGCAGAATGGTAGCCTTATGCAATGTAGGAAATGCAGATGGAGACAGAGCTTAGTCTTAGAAGGCATAATGGTAGCCTTATGCAAGAGATAGAAAAAAATCAAATGGTAATAGAGTCTTCTTAGTTGATAGTTGATCATGATATTGTAGCTGCTTGGGAATTGTGTGCGAATAACAACTGTGAATAGGTGTGACGGTTCTGAGAGTTATATTCCTGAACAGTACGGATGTGTAATATATTTGATGATTTTGTGACTTGGGTGCCTGCATCCAAAGAAAAATCGTGAGTTTTGTAAAGGGGGAAGGTTAGTTCGTCTTTCCCTAGACTGTGCCCGTCCTACTTGGCTCTTGTTTTCATTGGGGTAGCATTGCTAAACAAAGAAATTATGATAGTAGCCATGCATAACTTTAAAAAATGTGATGTAAGCACATAATAAATAAAAAACAATTTTCTTATAGATGAACCGACGACCGCGATGCGATTCAGGATATTGCAACCTCTTTTGCTCTGAAATTTTGAGGGTCCTCCTCAAAATTCTGCCCTAGTTTACTGGGCTGGTATTTCTGACGGGTGCGTGCGATGAATGGCTGAAAGTCAACTTCGGAATTTTGAGGGTCCTCCTCAAAATTCTACCCAGTTTCCAATAACAGGGGGAAATGAGAATTTTATTGAATTGTGACCGAACCCATAGGGCTGCCTACGTATCCCCTCTTAAACGGGAATCAGGTCAGGCGTAGTTCAAATTACATCATACAGAAATTATAATGATTACACATAATAGCGTTTGATTGCATCTAGATTGATTGGTTTTGGCAAAACTTCTCCGTCCATTTCTGCAAGTATGAGGGCTCCTCCTGTTAGAACCCGGTGAACCATGTACGGGCCTTGCCAGTTAGGAGAGAATTTTCCTTTGGCCTCATCCTGATGCGGAAAAATTTTCTTCAACACCAGTTGCCCCGGTGTGAATTGTCTCAGCTTGAATCTTTTGTTGAAGGCTCTGGACATCCTGTTCTGATACAATTGACCATGGCAAACTGCATTCAGTCTTTTCCCGTCTATAAGGGCTAACTGCTCATAGCGACTTTTTACCCATTCTGCATTTTCAAGTTTCGCTTCCTGCATAATCCTCAGGAAGGGAATCTCTACTTCGGCTGGGATGACTGCCTCAATACCGTAAACCAGCATATAAGGAGTTTCCCTAGTTGATGTGTAGACCGTGGTACGGTATCCCAATAAAGCAAAAGATAGCTTCTTATGTCACTGCTTGTGTTTTTCTATCATTTTCCTCAGTATCTTCTTGATGTTCTTATTGGCCGCTTCTACAGCTCAATTCATCTGAGGTCTGTAGGCTGTAGAATTCTTGTGCTTGATCTTGAAGGTTTCACACATTGCTTTCATCAGATCACTGTTGAGATTGGAACCATTATCAGTGATGATTGACTTTGGGATGCCGAACCGGCAAATGATACGGTCGCGGACAAATTCTATCACAACCTTCTTGGTTACCGCCTTATATGATGCTGCCTCGACCCATTTGATAAAATAATCGATCGCCACTAGAATAAACTTGTGCCCATTTGATGCGGCATGCTCGATAGGTCCAATGACATCCATCCCCCAAGCGGCGAACGACCATGGTGAGCTTGTTGCATTGAGCTCGTTAGGAGGCACCTTTATCATGTCTGCATGAATCTGGAAATGATGGCATTTCTGAACATACTGGATGCAGTCCGTCTCCATAGTCATCCAGAAATAACCAGCTCGGAATATTTTCTTGGCTAAGAAAAAACCATTCATATGCGAACCACAGGTCCCTACATGAACTTCTTCTAATAACCTGGATTATTCCTTTTTTTTCGACACACCTTAGTAATCCCACATCGGGAGTCCTCCTATACAGGATTCCTCCATTGTAAAAGAAGTGATTAGATAACCTCTGCAGTGTGCGCTTCTGAGTAGTGTTTGCAAGTTCTGAATATTCTCCTGTTGACAGATACTTCTTAATGTCATGAAACCATGGTTTTTCATCTACTTCTTCCTCGATACGAGCACAGTAAGCGGGTTGATCTTGGATTTTTACCGGGATAGGATCAATGAAGTTCTTATCTAGATGTTGAATCATGGATGATAGAGTGGCCAATGCATCGGCGAACTCATTCTGAACTCTGGGGATATGCCAGAATTCTGTGTTTGTAAACCTTTTCCTCAACTCCTATACGTGATGCAAGTATGGGAGTATTTTGGAGTTCTTGGATGCCCATTCTTCTCGAACCTGATGTATGAGCAAGTCGAAATCCCCGATCACTAGTAACTCCTGAACGTTCATGTCAATGGCCAGCTTGAGCCCTAAGATGCAGGCTTCGTACTCGGCCATGTTGTTGGTGTACGGTAACCTGAGCTTGGCGGACACCAGATAATACTGACCTGTTTTTGATACTAGAACTGCTCCTATGCCAACTCCTTTAAAGTTTGCTGCTCCGTCAAAAAACATTCTCCAGCCATTATAGGATTCTGCAATGTCTTCTCCTATGAAAGAGACCTCCTCGTCAGGAAAATACGTTTTTAGAGGCTTGTATTCTCCGCCCACGGGATTTTGGCAAGATGATCTTCCAGTGCTTGTCCTTTGATCGGTTTGTGGGTTACGTAGATAATATCAAATTCACTCAGCAAGATTTGCCATTTGGATAGCTTCACCATGGGCATGGGCTTCTGAAAGATGTACTTTAGTGGATCCATCCTTGATATAAGATAAGTGGTATAGGCACAGAAATAATGCCTCAGCTTCTGAGCTACCAAAGTCAGAGCATAACAGGTGCGTTCTAGCAGGGAATACCGGGCCTCGTATGGGGTGAACTTCTTGATAAGATAGTAGATGGCTTGCTCCTTTCTCCACGTTTCATTATGCTGTCCCAAAACACAGCCGAATGCTCCATCCAGTACTGCAAGGTAGAGCAATAGTGGTTTACCCGGTTCGGGCGGAACCAGGACTGGCGGCGTTGACAGGTATTCCTTGATTCCGTCGAAGGCTTTCTGGTAGTCCTCGGTCCATTTTGTAACGGTGTCCTTCTTTAGCATCTTGAAGATTGGTTCGCAAATGACAGTGGATTGGGATATGAATCGGCTGATGTAGTTGAGCCTCCCCAGGAAACTCATAACCTCTTTCTTGTTCTTTGGCGGTGGAAATTCCTGAATGGCCTTAACCTTTGACGGATCCGATTCTATTCCTCGTCCATTTATGATGAACCCAAGCAGTTTTCAGTCTGGAACCCCGAATGCACATTTGGAGGGATTCAGTTTCAAGTTGTACCTTCTCAGTCTGTTGAAAAACTTCCTCAGATCTTCCATGTGATTAGTGGCTTTCTTGGATTTGATGATGACGTTGTCTATATACACCTCTATCTCTTTCTGTATCATGTCATGGAAAATAGTAGTCATGGCCCTCATGTAGGTAGCCCCAGCATTCTTCAATCCAAACAGCATTATCTCGTAACAATACATTCCCCACGGCGTGATGAAAGCCATTTTCTCCGCATCTTCTTCGTCCATCCATATATAATGATATCCGAAAAAATAATCGACGAATGATTGTAGCTCGTGCTTGGCGCAGTTTTCGATCAAGATGTGTATGTTCGGTAAGGGGAAGTCGTCTTTCTGACTGGCCCGGTTGAGGTCCCGGTAGTCGACACAGACTCTGACCTTCCCGTCCTTCTTTGGCACTGGCACAATGTTGGCTAACAATGTTGGGTACTCTACTACCTTGAGGGCCTTGGCTTTGACTTGTTTGGTAACTTCTTCCTTGATTTTCAAACTCATGTCTGGCTTGAACTTTCTGAGCTTTTACTTTACCGGTAGACATGTCGGATCTGTTGGCAGTTTATGAGCTACAATAGATGTACTGAGACCGGTCATATCATCATATGACCAGGCAAATATGTCCTCATATTCTTTTAAGAATTCTGTGTACTCTTCATTTTCTGACGGTGACAAGTGAACACTGATGCGCGTTTCCTTGACATTCTCTGTATTCCCCAGGCTGACGATATCAGTTTCGTCCAGGTTAGACTTAGGTCTATTCTCAAAGTCCTCGACCTCTTTAACGATCTCTTCTGGTATCTCATCCTCTTCTGAGTCCATATCCGTTTGTTGCATTACCTCGTCGCACATCACATTTGTCGGTTCATCAAGATAAGTAATAGTAATGCTATGTAAAATAAAGTAAATGGCAGAGAAAAACAATAAGAGCGAGATTTATAAAAAATTGAAATACTTTGATAAATCACAAAATTGTTTTGAACATCGGAGCTATTTTTCAAAATTTAAAGATAATACTAAAGGGAAATCAACTAATGAAAAGTAAAATAATGCATAGCGCTTTGTTTAGGCTTGCTACCCCGAAGCTTTCCAGGCCTTGGTGGTTCTAATGGACCAATTGTTGAGGCGTGCTCCTCGGCTCACAGCTTGTATGGAAGGGCCTTCCTCCCCTTCCTCCTCGAGAATGACGTGACAGTCCATATCGTCGTCTTCTAAGAATAGCTTCTTCATTGCTGCCAATGTTTCATCTTCCTTTGACCCATATAGGATGTCTACCGGCTGGAAAGTCTGCTCCAGATGGGGTATTGGGTGCTCCAGCGAGTAGTAAGGGCCGCGCCATGGTATCACTGATGTTGAGGATGTTGAAAGTCCTGAAGTTCATATGTTTGAGCGTATTGGTCCACACTCCAAGCATTTTTCCACATTAGGTTTGGATGATGATAAGGAAATAGAGTCATCCGAACCAATTGAAGAGTCACGGAATGAGGAACAAGGTGTATATATTCTGGAATTTTTCTTGCCAGAAAGACAGGACTACATACCTCATCTAAAATCCAAGAAGTGTAAAATAGTACAATGGTTGCTTGGGCCAATTATATTTGTTCCACCACCCCTGGAGCATAACCGAATACTTGAA
>MU675773.1:0-30766 GCA_026770625.1 Nicotiana glauca
TTTACGCTTATACATATATATATATCCCTTTCGCCGGGAGTATGTTAAAGCGCCGTGAAAAAGGAGGTGTGACAGTCACCATGGTCATACCACCCTTCTTCGGCACACACTGCACTGGTGAAGTCCATGAGCTGTCAGAGATAGGATACACCACTCCGGCATTTAACCACTTGATCACCTCCTTTTTCATAACTTCTTGCATTGCCTCGTTCAACCTCCTTTGATGTTACAAGGACAGTTTTGCATCATCTTCCAGAATAATCTTGTGCATATAGAATGCGAGGCTTATTCCCCGAATATCAGCTAGAATCTATCCAATTGCCCTTTTCAACTTTTTGAGCACCGCCAATGTGACATCTACCTGCATGTAAGTAAGACAAGAGGAAAGAATAACTAGTAGAGTTTAGCTAGGGCCTAAGAATTCATACTTGAGGTAGGGAATCAATGTATTCAACTCCAACATCGGGGGTTCCTCAATTGAAGGCTTTGTTGGAGGGGTCTTTCTATTTTCAATATCCAAAGGTAGTTTCACAGGCTCATAAGAATAAAAGCATATTCCATGTAAATCATTCACGCACTCCACTCAACCCTCATCATCATTGACATCAAGATTTAACAATACGGCCTCCAAAGAGGTCCTC
Organism: Nicotiana glauca; assembly: GCA_026770625.1. Classification (NCBI taxonomy): domain Eukaryota; kingdom Viridiplantae; phylum Streptophyta; class Magnoliopsida; order Solanales; family Solanaceae; genus Nicotiana; species Nicotiana glauca. Next base: position 642 of record MU675773.1, read on the forward strand.
CACATTGATCATTGCACTAGTATCATAAATTATCACAGCCGTGACAAGATCCACAAATGAGCATACTTTTGTACAATTGGGCTGCTTCATTGACTTGCACACATGAAAAGCGACATTTTCATCACTCACTTTGAAGTGAGTTCCCCTGCTTCCACATCTACTAGAGCCTTCCTCGTAGCAAGTAAACGTCTCCCCAATATGATCGGAACTTCATAGTCTACCTCAGAATCCAAGATCACAAAATCAGCTGGGAAGATAAATTTGTCCACCCGGATAAGCACATCATCAACTATACCCAATGGATGCTTCATTGATCTATCTGCCATTTGCAATCTCATAGAAGTTGGCCTTGGTGGCACAATACCCAAAGTATTGAAAACTGAGTAGGGCATCAAATTGATACTATCCCCTAGGTCACATAAAGTTTTAGCAAAGTCGGCATTCCCAATAGTGCAAGGGATTGTGAAAGCACTGGGATCCTCCAACTTCGGAACCATTGAATGTACTATAGCACTAACTTGGTAGGTCAACTTGATGGTTTCACAGTCCATGGATCTTTTCTTTGTAACCAAATCTTTCATGAATTTAGCATAGCTAGACATTTGCTCCAAAGCTTCCACCAAAGGCACATTCATGGATAGGCTCTTCATCATGTCAATGAACTTTTTAAACTGATTCTTATTTTTCTACTTGGCTAGCCTTTGAGGATAAGGTGGATGGGGCCTAGGTTATTGGGCCTTGGCTTTTGGCACAACCAGCTCTGTCATGTCTATTACGTGTTCCCTAGACGGGTTCACATCAATTTGCGTTTCCACCTCGGTATCTTAAATATCAATCTCACATCTTGATTTACATTTTCATCAACCACCTTCGCAACCACCAAAGGAAATTCTTCTTCTAGCAACTCAACTTCATCACCAGAAACATGCTTTTGTTTGGAGGCATTCACATCACCGCCTCTTCCACTCCTTGTAGTTATCGCCATAACATGATTGTTCCCACCCTTCGGGTTCACTACCGTATCACTTGCTAGATCCCTGTTAGGGAGAGTGATTATAGGCTATAATTACATATTTTAATCGTTTATTACACTCTAATTTACTGCACTTTAATTGAGTTTGAGCTTTAATCGCTAGTGTTTTGCACCAATGGTGTATTTTATGCCTTGTAGGAGTGATTCCGATCTATGTGGATGTTATGGAATGAATTAAAGTGATTTGGAGCTGTAAAGTATGATTAAAAGTTCAATGAATTAAGTCGGGATCGTGTTTGGGGTTCAACGGATAATAGTTAGAGCAAACGAAGACTCCAGTAAGCATATTGCGCACTATCTAGGAAAATAGATATAACTTTTTTGTCAGTTGTCTATTTGGGATCCATAATATATGGTTGGAAAGCTAACTAAAAGGGATACAAACTTTATGTTTTACGTGTTTCCAAAGGAGAAACGGAACAGGGTGAAACATGCGCGTCAATAGCGCGATCGCGCTCAGGTCACGCTAGTCAGGCAGAACACTGGGCCACTAGCGTGAAGTTAGCGCGATCGCGCTAGTCAAACCCGGGATAAGTGTCCTTTTTTACATTGGATAAGGTATAATTGTTTGGACCCAACCCTACTTGGTATATAAACATGGAAAAACGGTATTTTGAGAAGAAAACACAAGCACAGAGCCGCCGTGGAGGCCGGGTTTCATCTTTTCTTCCACCAACTTAGTCTTTTTATGTTTCTTTGTATGATTTGTTGTTTTGCTACCATGCCTATGTTGAGCTAAACTTCACGTTCTAGGGTTGTGGTTCTTTCATGATTATTGTTATTTGGATATTGATTTTGATTTTATAGTTTATCATATTGATTTATTTATTCAATCCTAAACTAAATTATTTAATTGCTTGATCACCAATTGAATACTATCTACGAATCTAGAGTTGAACTCGAAAGTGGGAATTCTAGATTGCATATAGGATTGAGTAGAGCAAGTTCTTGAACTTGGGCATAGGGGAACGGATTCGCGGTTAGGATAGACATATACCTGATTATCTTGCTTGGTTGATTTACAGGAATTATAAATGCATTCTTGTTGATTCTAATTCCATAGACATATAGGAGTTAGGTTAGCTTGAATAGGCGAGTAAGAACTCGACAGATTCTTATGAGCAATATTAACCCTGTCAACCAATAAACTAGATAAATTAGTTAGTTATTTCAATTGAAGAATACAATAGGAATGTTAGATAGCCCATAACCCTATATCGTTTTCATTACATTGATATCATAAAAATCTGTTCTTTCTCTGTCCAAAGTTCATTATTTGTTTTTATTTATTTTAATTAGTTTAGAATCAAATACTTCTAGGTTTAATTATTGTATAGATAATTAGGATAGTCTAATTTAGTTAATAGTTAATCACAAGTCCTCGTGGGTTCGACATCCGACTTTTAATCACTTCATTACTTGACAACCGCGTATACTTGCGTGTGCATTTGGCCGCAACAAGTTTTTGGTGCCGTTGCCGGGGACTTAGAAATTAATATTTTTCTATATTAGACTTTTACTTTTATCTTTAAAAGTTTTGATTTTTTTTATTCTCTTTTTGTAAATATTTTGATTTTTCTCTTAGCGTGTTTCTAGTTTTCTCAGCATGACATATAGGGATGAAATATCCGGAGGTAAGGTTATCGATGAAGACGCTTGGTTGACGGAAGACTTTTATGGCCCGTCTTTTTGGGCTTGTCATGACCTGAACTCCTGGAGGTCTGAATTTGAACATGGGAGTAAGGGTTGGTATTGGGAAGAATATTCACGATTAAGGGAATATGAGGAATGACGCTCTCTTCTAACAACGTTGGTAAATGATTGGTCTAAGGAGAGAGATGAACTTGCACATCAAATTGATAATTTTTGCTTGGATGTACATAACTTAGATGCAGATTTGAGCACAAAGGTTGATGTGTGTAACGCCCAACAATTTAATAATGAGTTGTGTGAAGCTAAAAAAAATCTTATAAATCAAATTGAGGAGCTAAAACGAGAATACCAATCATTAGACCATATTTCTCTTGAGGATGCCAATATTGAGAAGAGTGCTCTAGAGTCTTATGAGGGAATAAATTATATTACTTTGGGAGACTGGAGTGTGTGTAAATATGGGGATGCAAATAGTAGTAAAATTCCTGAGTTAGAGCGCATTAGACCTCATTCCAATCATTTTTCCATATTGTATTTAGATAGTAAGATAGTAATCGATCCATTTGAGCCAATGAAGAGGTAAAAGAGTGAGGATAAGAGCGCCTATATTCTTGAATTTGTTGTGCCAAAAAGCAAAAATTACATTTCTCACCTAAAGGCCGAGAGATATAGAGTGAAAAATTTATTATTTGGTCTGGTTAACTTTGTAGCCCCACCAAAGCTGCATAGGCACAAACTGGATATTAGGGGTACAATTCATAAGTTCAAGGTGGAGACAAAAATTGGTTCAAGTCGTGCCACGACTCTAAATTAGGCGCTTGTTGGGAGGCAACCCAGCTTTACTGCTTTCTTTTATTTTTATTTATTTTTGTTTATTTTATTTTTCTGTCTTTGTAGCGTTTTTTGTATGATTATGAGCATAGATGAAAAGCCACTAGAAGTGTATAAAACTGAGCTATGTGGTTGAAATAAGTGTGGGGTGACCGCACAAATGATCGTACCTGGGAGAAGTCTGAGTATTCCGTGAGCTGCTAATGCTTCGGCCTTTGGCCTACCAGGGAGTCACTTTTACCCTTTTGTTATTTTTAGTGTGCATTGAGGACATTGCACAATTTTAAGTGCGGGGTGAGGATATTGTCTGGGTGATTTTCTATACAATGTTAGCTTAATTATAATACTCGTTCCTAGTGTAGTATTTTTTTTTAAAACGAAAAAAAATCAAAAAATTTGGACTTTTCCTTACGACGGATTTTGTGGACAGCTTTCTTGAGGGATTAATGTCCAATAAAAAAATGAAAAAAGGGTGAAAAATAGAAAAAATAAAAAATACGTCTTTTATTTTTTTAGGTAGCAATACTCCTCCATGGTTTTGTTTGTGCAACGGTTCTTTTCTATGGGGTGTAGTTTAAACCGGGTAGTAGTATTTTTTATTTTTATTTTTTAGAGTAGATTAGAATTTAGGGAATAAATGGAGGAAGAATGATGAATCTAGCCCCCTTGACTTGTTTGATAGTAGCATATTTAGGCTTTGGCATGTATAGTATCTTTCCTATGATTTGAAATTATTGATTATACCTTGCTTAGTTGGATAGCATGTCTTATGATGCCTATGTCTCATTTTCTTTGACTTATGTTCACTTTGTGCTTCATGCTTAATATCTCGTGGCTCCATGAATACTTGCATTTGTTTGAGAGTCGGAATGAGACCGTTCTTAGTGAATCATGTGCCATGTGTGGTGAGGTTTTTGTATAGTCCATGTATTGTACTTGTGTCTAGAACTTGCCCGGTATGTGAGTTGAAGTGAAATTTTAGGTGATGTTCAGTTTGAAAAGTGATTTTAGGCTTTCTTTGATATTTTTTGAGCTTTATTACTTATCACAAATAAAATTTATCCCAAATTAACCCTTTTGAGCCTATACACTTTTATTTGGCACCCATATTACAAGCCTATACCCTTTTTATTCTTAATTGACATTGTTTTTATCCCTTTTCCTCTTAAAGCACTTTAATTGTGATATGACCGCTAAAAGAAGTAAGAAGGAACTAAGTGTAGGGTGGCTTTTCAGTGAAACCAATAAAAGTAAGAAAGGTGCACTTGTTTTTGTAAAAAAATACACCATTAGCAGTAATTGAAAAAAATATTGAAGGAAAAAAATATAGATGAATAAATTGTTGTCTTGTTCTTGCTAGTGGGTATGAACTAAAGTAGTGCTTAAAGAAGAAGAAAATATTTTTGGGGGTGATATTATTTGTGAGATTGAAGTGGAATTGAAGAATTTGCGATTAGAGTTGATTATGTGGTGTGTTAAAATGCTTAGGAGGGTTAATCACTATTCCTAAATATATCCTACCCATCCCTTAGCCCAAATTACAACCATGAAAAAGTCCTAATTGATTTTAGATCGAGTGAGCCTACATTAGTAGAGATTTACATTATGGGCAAGCCTATGATACCAAGTGCATGCATGTGACTTATTTTGTGATAGTGAGAGAGTTATTTGATATATATATATATATATGAGTCTTTAAACTATATTTGATCATGAAATTTGATTGTGTGGGTTCAACGTATTCTCTTGTTCTTGTTGTGAGGGCACATGGCTTCATGAGGGATAGGTAACGTTATTAGACTTCTCTACGACGTTGGGTATTCAAGCCATGCACTACAAGAAATTGGATAATTAGTGGCGACATTTAGCAGCAACCCAATAAGTTGATACAAAATGTATATTATCAGCAACGACTTTAAAAGTCGCCACAATTTGAAAATATTTAGCACCGACTATTTATGGATCGCCTTTAAAGTGACTAAAATTTTTACTCCAGCTAAAACTAAAGTTTTGGCCTTATATTTATTGTAGCGACTATTGTGAAGTCGCCGCTAAATATTAATTGCAGCAACCGGGTCTCTCCTATTACCTTTTAAAATAACAAAAGAAGCTAATTAAGTAAACTAGAAATTAAAATAGCAAAAAAAACACTAAAATCGGTCTAGACTCTCCAGAGACAGAAGTGAAGAACACTCTCATCTCTCGAACACATTGAATCGATGTCAAGAACAGCGAAACGCCCAAAATCCTTCCTCTATAGCTAGAAATCCCGAATTGAAACCCAAAATCGGTCCTCTCTAGTTAGAAATCTGTCCAGATATAGAAATCCCAAAATTGAAATCCCTCAAAAATCTCTCCCAAATAGAAATCCCTCAAATTAGAATGTGAATTCGATTGGGTGTTTATGATACTTTCCGGAAACTTCATTTTGAAGATAAATCTCAAGATTGGAAGCTGGCTTGACACTAGTTTTGGTTTCAATTTGTGAATCGATTGTGCGAAGAAGAAGACCACTAGGGTCTTTCGATTCAAAACTTCTTCAACTTCAAGTATTCAAGTACTTGATTACTGCTGCGGAAGTTAGCAAAGGGCAAGAAGATATAAAAGTGAAATTTTAACAACTCAGGTATGTTAAAATTCCTAATCTTTTAGACTCGACATTTAGAACTGTACAACTCCTTGCTAAAACTTTAGTCGGGTCGTATTTTAAACTAGTTCAGCTTGTACCCCATAGCGTGCTTCTTCCTTGTCGTGTTTGAGATTTAAAGGAATAGTATGGAACTAGGAATCTGATTGAATATTGTTAATTCCATAAAGACTTGACAACGATGAAGTTTATGTGGCCAGCTAGTATGATTTCATGGCATGTTGTATTTGTTTCTGCTGATTTGTCGTGTATTGTTCTGTAGTCGAATTGAAGTGTTTTAAGTTGGGTTCAAGTTTTCTACCCATTTTATTCCAAATAGATCTCTTTGGACAATGTGTGCTTGAATTTGTCGAAATAAGCGTAAATTAACACAATCTTTCGCAAAAACTATTGTTTCCGCAAAAGCTGTTGTTCCGCAAAAATGAAATAATTTTCCAGTTTTCTCTTTTTTCCTGCCCATGATTTTCCATCAAGATGTCCTCCTGCTGCCATTTTGCTCTCGATTTTACCTAGTTTCTTGTTTTTTTTTGTTGATTTCCACTCTTAGATTCCTTCACTGTATGTCCTGCTGTGATGAGGTGTTGTATTCCCAATCCAATTTGTTCTATGCTTGTCCGAAAATACTAGCCAACATTGACTTGTGGATTGTCATTTCCAAATTTGCTCCATCATAAATTGCATGAGCTTCATGTCGCGTGTGATTCCTATACTGTTGACTGACCTTGTTCTATGACTTGATGCCTGTGGTGATGAATTATGGTGCAGCATTTGTCTTATCTATTGAGAAGCATCCACCATCAATGAGAAGAAAGAGCACAATGTCCTTGTCCTGTTGGTAGAGGACTGTTCTGCAATTTTTATGTGTGGCAGTGATTGTTGCACTCAAATATGCCTGGCTCCCTGTGCCCTGAATTTTCTTTCCTCTCCTATGTTGCATGAGTCGTGTCCAAAGCCATATCATCCAGCTGATTTCTTTCAACTCAACTGTCCATATGATGTATATATATGTGACAACAGTCTTTTTGAGTGTTTCCCTTGTGAATTACATATTGTTTTCCTACCTCTGTGATTGCAGTAAAAATTTGGATTTCTGAGAAAAGCTGTTTGCAGTTCCCAGATATTTGAGTCTGCAACCTGCTCCTTTTTGTTTGTAGACTTTTAGTCACCTTTAACTTCTTTCCACTGTGTTGGGTGCAAAGCACCAATACCACCAGCTGAAAATCCATTAGAAAGTAGTGCTTAGAGACCTCACATGCAAAAAAAAAAAAATTTCCTTTGCTAGTTTATTTTGGATTACATGATTATCTTTTTGTTATTTGATTTTCTGCATATTAGCCTCCACAATTTCCATACGAGCAACTTTTTTTATGATTGAATAATGTATTTTTATGACTGCTTGTCTGAATACCCTTGGTATATGTTAATTATTATATATATTTTAATTATTATAATCCTTCCCCTTTTAATTGGTAAATTAATTTATTTATTTTTTTGATATAGATATGATGGATAAAAGTTGGTTGAATATTAGGAATAGAGTCGACCAAAGATATAGAGATGGAGTAGACAACTTTCTTAATTGGGCATTCAGTCAACCAACGGTGAACACTATGATTCGGTGTTCTTGTAAAGGGTGTAGGAATTCCGTGTTCAAGCTAAGGGTTGGTGTAAGAGGAGATTTATTGAAGAACGGTAACTGGATTCTCATAAAGTGTGGGACTTGCATGGAGAATTGTTAGTTAGAGTTGAAACTTCTAATACTGCAGTTAGTGGTGAAGCGGAAGATGATAGCATTGAAAAGGATAATATTACTAAAATGATTCACGATGCTTGTAGATATACGAATGTGGAGGATAATAATAATAATTCAGAGGACAATGAAGAGCCAAATGTACATGCAACAAATTTCTACGAATTGTTAGAAGATGGTGAGACAGAACTTTATCCTGGTTGTAAAAACGTCTATAAGTTGTCTTTTGTTGTTAAACTACTTCACTTGAAGTGTCTTAACCATTGGAGCAACAAATAGATGGATGCATTATTGAGCTTCTTTAAAGAAGTTCTTCCCGAGTGGTCATTTGTGCCAAATTCTTTCTATGAAGCAAAGAAAGTTCTTTGTGACCTTCGCTTGGGTTACACAAAAATAGATGCATGTCGGAATGATTGTATTTTATATTGGCGTGATTATGCCGATGTCCAAGCATGTCCTAAGTGTGGTAAGTCTAGATGGAATTCCGAAGAACATGGAGGCAAGAAAGTAGCTCATAAAATCTTGCGGCATTTTCCAATCAAACCAAGGCTTCAAAGATTGTACATGGCAAGAGAAACAGCTAAAAAGATAAGGTGCCACAAGGAGGGAAATGTTGATGATGGTGTCTTGCAACATCCATCTAACTCAATAATATGGAAATCGTTTGATGCATGACATCCCACCATTTCAGCTGAGTTAAGAAATGTTCGATTAGGTTTGGCAAATGATGGGTTCCAACCTTATGGGAACATGAGTTATAATCATAGAATTTGGCCAGTCGTACTAGCTACGTATAACTTGCCACCATAGGATTGCATGAAAAATCCATATTTCATGATGACACTTCTTATTCCAAGCCCCAAGTGTAAAGGAAATGATATCGATGTATATTTACAACCATTGATTGAAGAGTTGAAAGAATTATGGGACGGGGTGGAGACTTATGATGCACACTCAAAATTCAATTTTCTGATGCGTGTGGCTATAATGTGGACGATCAATGACTTTCCTGCATATGGAAATCTTTCACGATGGTCAACCAAAGTCAAGCTTGCATTCCCTTGTTGCCATAAAGATACACAATCGACTTCCTTGCGGAGTAAGTTGTGTTATATGGGTCATCGTCGCTTCCTTCCCATGGACCATCCATGGCAGAGAAGTAGGATGTTATTTGATGGGAACATTGAAATGGGAGTTGCACCTAACCCTTTAACAGGTGATGAAGCACTTGTGCAATTACAAGCTTTGGGTAATGTGAGTTTTGGTAAAGGAGAAAAGAGAAAGCGTGATGTTCATAGCAATGCGTACAATTGGAAGAAGAAAAGTATCTTTTTCCAATTTCCTTATTGGAAGAGTCTTATGTTACGACATCACCTTGATGTGATGCACATCGAAAGAAATGTGTCCGATAATATTATATCAACTGTCATGAATAAGGTTGGAAAGACAAAAGACACATTGAAAAGTAGATATGACTTGATGGATCTTGGAATCAGACAAAGGTTGCATCCTATTGAGGATGGGAATAATATTTTGTTACCGGCAACATGCTATGCATTGTCCGCGGAAGAGAAGATGAAGGTATGCAGTTTCTTAGCTAATATGAAGGTCCCTAATGAATTTTCCTCAAATGTTTCAAGGTGTGTCAACGTACAGGAGAAAAAGATACATGGATTGAAATGTCACGATCATCATGTATTGTTGCAAGACATTTTTCCCGTAGCTATATGTGGTTTGCTACCCAAGGAAGTGTGTGATCCAATTATAGCCTTAGGAAAGTTTTTCAAGAATATATACTCTAAGTACTTGACGATTGATGATCTTGATATCCTAGAGGCAGAAATTCCTATTATTTTGACCAAACTTCAACTTGTTTTCCCTCCGGCTTTCTTTGATGTCATGGTTCATTTGCCAATTCACTTGCCAAGTAAGGCAAATCTTGGTGGACCAGCTCAATATCGGAATATGTATCCTATTGAGAGGTAATTTATTGTTTAATAATTTTGATGTTATAGTTTAAGAATGACACACATTATATTAATAAGTCATTTTATATAGGTATCTATGAACACTTAAGTCATATGTTCGCAACAAAAATTGTCCAGAAGGTTATTTGGCAGAGGAAAGCCTCACATTTTTCTCACGATACTTGAAGAATATCTCAACAAAGTTCAATAAACCAACTAGGAATGACGATGGATCTGTGTCAAATGATGAGATGTATATATTTAAAAAAAGTGGGGAAACAAAAGGTGCCTCAGAAGGCATTACGCTATCTCATGATGAGTTTAAACAAGCATGTATGTATGTGCTTCAAAATTGTGAAGAGGTTTCACATTTCATGTAACTTAAAATGTAGGGAATATACAAGAGAGATTGAAAGACAAAGTTCAATGAGAGCTCATAAAAAAGGGTTTCTTGATTGGTTTCTCGCACGTGTAGGTGTCTACTCAAATGATAATATTGATATTAGTTTATTCATCCCATCATGTTATTGTTCATAACAATATTGTTCGTCTATCTGCACAAGGACACGCAAATGATGAGCGCAAAAGCTTAGCCGTCGGTCCTTCACCGTTAGTACATCAATATTCAACATTTGTGGTGAATGGGTTTAGATTCCATACAAAAGAGCTTGCATTGAGAAGAAAAATGTAGAATAGTGGTGTTCTTGTGAGAGGAGATGATTTACACTCTAATAACATTTATGAGTTATCTTATGTGGGAAACAGAAAAGTTTACTTATTCAAGTGTCATTGGTGGGATGTGGCTCGCTTAGGAAGAGGATATAAGATTGACAAATATGGCTTCACAAGTGTGAATACTCGGTGTGCCTTGAATACAAATGAGCCATTTGTGTTGGCATCTCAGTTAGAACAAGTCTTTTACTTGGACGACATGGTCGATAATGATTGGCTTGTTGTTGTGAAGACAAATCCTCGCGACCTTTTCAAAATGCCTGATAATGATGATAATTGTGTAGATATCGAAGATGAAGAATTACTGAATGAAGAAGTTTATCAGCAAGAGGAGGCTGAATTTAATACTTTGTGCACCAATGACCAAGAAAATATTATTGAGGTGTCTCTACATAGGGATAATGTTGAACCACAAAGTATTAACTACGATCATGCAAGTACGCAAGGTCAAAACAATGTGCATAATGAGGAAGATAATTTTATTAATGACAATCATATAGAAGTATCATAGAGTGAAGATAGCAAAGAAGAATTATTTGATGATGATGATGATGGGGAGGACACTGGTACATCCACTCGAAGACTAAGAAGAAAAAGACTAATGATATAGATGTTACATCCTATTTTAAAAATTCTCTATATTTTTGTCCATGACATTATACTACCCCATGTATTTGTTTGGAACTGTCAATGAACCAAAGATTAGTGAAGCTTGAATATTTATATTTCTTTTTTGATTCTCTTCTGATGTTTGAAGCTTTATGTCTATGTCTCATTTTTGAAGGTTCTCTATATGTTTTTCCTTATTTGGTGATTAAACTATATGAAATAGGTCAACATATGCATAAATTTTCAAAAAGGTTGAAACTGTTGATGCATTGGTACATATTATAGCATATATTTGAAACTCCTGAATCTTTCACTTTCTGTTGATGATTTGGGGGTGATTTCAGAGAGGTGATGGTTGGTTTACAATTGGTATGATTCTAGGAGATTGAGCATCAAAGATGCTGATACCACTTTCTGCCATATTTGAGCTAGTAATATATTTAGTGAATTAATATTTTCTCTATTCTGATCAATCATTTTCTTTGTATGTTTATTGCAGGAAATGAGAGGAATTGGACGAGGAAAACGTGGGAGAGGCGGGAAGAGGTGTGGTCGTGGAAATTTTCAAGGACGTGGCAATTTTGGAGCAACGTCTCAGCCATACATAGATACTGGACGTGTATCTGATGCATTAGTAGAGATAGTACAAACAAGTAACCCGAGTTAAGGACCTTTACAGGCCGGACGAGTATCTCCTAACTCTCTCCGAATACCTTCTTTAGAAACACAATCATCACGAAATGTAGCAGAAAATGTGCATTGCTCTCCAGAGGTTGAAAATTGTGCAAGTTAGTTTCTGTTTTTTGTTGTTCTATGAAAATTATTTTTACTAATTGAGTGGAGCTACTAATGAACAATAGTATCCTTTTACTTTGCAGTTTCTTCCAGCAATAAAAAAAGAGGAAGAGGAAGAGGAAAATATAAATCTAATAGTTTAGAAGTAAAAACTAAGTGTGGTGGCAAAATCAAAATTATGATTCCAGATGACATTGATAGAGCAGTAGGTTTTGGGCTGTGGTTGGATCATGAGGAGCACTATCTCGTTCCAAGATGGAAATTGGCAGAAAATAGTTATGAAACACGGAGAAGTAATGTGGTTAAAGGTCAAGGTAATAAACTACTTTCAATATTATAGTGACTTTAAATTGCAAGGTTTATTTATGTGGTTAGGATATTGAATATAATGTTACATTTATTGTAAGGATAAATTTGAAGTTTGCAGCGGATTGCGAGAGCATAGGTTTCAGGCCTTTGTAATTAGCACTATGTAAAGGCTTTTTAGAGCATGGAAAGCTCGACTCAGCATTCTGTACTCTAAGTACACTGCTAATGAAGAAAGATTGTCTCATCGACCTGAAGATGTTGAACTTGAGGACTAGAAATACCTAATGTAATATTTTGGAAGTCCAAAATTTAAGGTATTAACTTAATACCTGAAGATTGTCTCTTTGAATGATGATTTATTAATCTGTTTACTTACAAGTTGTAAGTGAGAGGAACAAAAGAAATAGAGAAAAGCAAATAACTAAGCATACTTGTGGTACAAAGTCTTTTGCAGAAGCAGAGGAATCTACGGTAAAAATATATTTAGTCCCCTACTATCACATATGCTTCTTTGTTATTTACATATTTATATATTTGCTTATATATTTTTTCTCCGTAACTATATTGTAGAGAAAGCCTATTACTGGAGAATTGGACACACCAGATAAAGTTTGGGAGATTCAACATACACGCAAGGATGATAGAGGCGAACTGGTGTGGTTGGATTCACAATCCCAACAAATTCATGTAAGTTGGTATAGAATCTACCTGAATTGTTTTTTTAAAATCCACTAGGCAATGTGCCTAGTGCTAGTTTTTATATATAACAAATAATAATAAACAACATAGTTTGACAGGATGTCTAATAAGATGAGAAGCATAATTGATATCAATATTGAGTAATTTACACAAAATTGATATCACATTAACTATATAGTGCATTTTAAAGTCCAAATTTGTACTGCATTTACGTTCCAGGCCCTTCCAACTGTGCTGATTGCATTCGTAGCCACTTTCTGCATCAACTTCCGCTTTGTTCCATTCATTGCAAAAATAGACACTTTTCATGCTTGCCTCTGACCCATGCTACTTTTTCATATTTTCCAGCTGTTGTATTTTTGACCTTGTGCTCCTGTGATCTGTCCTGCATATTTGTCCCAGATGTGCATGTAGTTGTCCCATTCGTATTCCCATAGATGTTGTTGCTCCTGTTTCTCTTTGCCTGAGGTTGTTTGGATTATTTCCTTTGTGGAAAAAAATATGAACCTTCAGTTGCTTAGCATATCCAATCACCTCATAAATTGTTGTTGTGCCTCGCCAATAAAATCTGCTGCTGCCGAGAAAACTGCACAATAGAGTACCCTATTTTTCTTCTGTTGCATATGCTCCTGCTAATTCTTTTTTCTTGATATGATCCTCCCCTCTCATTACCTTGGTCATCTCCATATGGTTTAGAACGTAGTAATTGAGTGACTGATCTCCTGCAGAAACAAGTATTCCATCTGCATTATCGACTATGCAGCAGACATGAACTGCATATGTATTCCTATATTGTTCTGCACAAATCCTTGCCTTGCTCCCTATATGAGGTCTATGCACAAAAGGTTTGTCCTTGTCACAACCCCAAATCCCGATCGTGATGGCGCCCAACGCACTTCTAGGCAAGCCCGACCAATTTACCAACCTTAACCCTTTTATACAATTTATGGTTCACTTAACACAATTAATTACTAAGTCATCATACTGAAAGTCTGAGATATAAGAAAACCCCAAATAAAAATACTACTACACAACCCAAATGATCAGGTGTCACAAGTCTGAGCCTCTAATACATGAGTGTCAACCTACTACATATTTTTCTAAAGAAAATGCGCAATAAAACAAATAGGATAGATGGGAAGATCAGGACTGCGAACGCCATACAGCTACCTTAATGCTCCCGGATACAATGCTCGACAGAGATAGTCTTACTCAGCCTCAGAAGGTGAACTTGTATCTGCACATGAGGTGCAGGGAGTAAAATGAGTACTTCCAACTCAGAGAGTAATAAACATAAATAAAGGCTGAGAATGAGAAATCCTAAATAGGCACAGGATAAGCTATAATCACGACAGTTTACCAAGTAACATCAATTAAGATAACCAACGAAATTTACAACACTGCAATAGAGAAATAAATAGTGACAGTCAAATATGCAATGCAGCACATAAACCGATACTCTCTAGTACCCACTACGGCGTGCAGCCCGAGCCATCCATTTATTTATCGTCGATGGCGCTCACTGGGGGTGCGTACAGACTCCTGAGAGGCTCCTACAGCCCAAGCACAATATCAAGTCATCTCGTGGCATCAAATCTAGGCCCTCGGCCTCATATCAATATCAATGAAATACCGTTGTGGCGTGCAACCTGATCCTATAAGTATGATACCACTGCGGCACGTAGTCCAATCCCATAATCAGTCTAAAATCACGTAAGCCTCTCGTCACAATAGCAAATTGCTTATTCAGCCCAAACTTCATTAGAAATATTATTTAAGTTCCAAGTTTTGAGAAAATGGCTGAGTTTGCAAAAATAGTATTTAATACTAGGATTGAGTGCAATTTTTCTGTACACATGGTAAGAAACCAGTAAGACAATCCCTGAAGGATTCAAACAGTTGGAACGAAGCCCAAATTATGATAATTTATCCATTTATTAGGATATCAATTCAACTCCAAGCAATTAGGTAGTGTTTTCATTAAGCGGGATAGACCAAGTCACAATCCCCAATGGTGCTCTACCCCACGCCCGTAATCCGGCGTGCAAGTCACCTCAATATAGCACTATGGAGTGCAAATTCAGGGTTTCAAACCCTCAACACATCATTTACATCTATTACTAACCTCAAGGCGGCTATTTCTTTAATTCGCGATGCCTTTGCCCTTCGAATTGATCTCCACGTGCGTCGAATCTATCAAAATCAGAACGAATACATCACAATGCGCTATGGGAACAAAGCCCATTCAAAATAATCAAAAAATATCAAGATTCTCGAAATTAGCAAAAACTTGAGCCCCATGCCCACATCTCGAAATTCAGAAATTTTTACATCAACGTGTGCCTTATCTCCCCACGAGACTAACCATACCAAATTTAACAATTTCCCATATTGTTTCGACCTTCAAATCCTCAATTATATCCGAGAGGGTTTCTAAGTTTTTTTCTCCCTTAAATTCACGGATTAACGATAAAACTTGCAATAGATTCAAGTAATATAACCAAAATTGAGTTAAGAACACTTACCCCATTGTTCTCTCCAAAAATCTGTCCAAAAATCGCCCTATCCGAGCTCCAAATCGTTAGAAATGGGAAATGGGAACGAAGTCCCATTTCCAGAACTTAACATTCTGCCCAGGCCCGTTCTTCATTGCGTTCACGGCCGAGACATCGTGTTCGCGAAGCGAAATTTCTCCCGACCCATCGCATTCGTGGTCCAGGCTTCGCATTTGCGAAGGCCAACTGACAGGCCTTTCACGTTCGCGTGGCTTGAATCGCGTTCGCGTAGGCCAAATGACCCAGGCCCAAAAATCCTTCTACGCGTTCGCGAAGGTCAATCTCATAGCCCCTCATTTTTCCTCTTCGCGTTCGCGAAGAAGGAAACCAGATACCAAAAACAGCAGTTCAAAATTTTCCAAAAATGACCCGTTGGCCATCCGAAACACACTAAAGGCCCCCGGGACCTCAACAAAAAGTACCAATATACCCTATTACGTTATTCAAACTTGTTCCAATCATAAAAAAAACCTCAACTAACACCAAAACCATCAAATTACATCAAATTCAAGCCTAAGTTCTTTTAAAACTTCCAAAACACGCATTCGATGAAAAACCCAACCAAACCACGACCAAATGGCCTAAAATTTTGCATGCATATCCTAAATCACATAACAAAGCTACAGAAACTCTCAGAATTCCATTATGGCTCCTGAATCAAAATCTCACCTATCAACCGGAAATCGCCAAAATACTAACTTCGCTAATTCAAGCCTAATTCTACACCGGACCTTCAAAAATACTTCTGATCACGCTCCTAAGTCACAAATTACCTCCTGGAGCTAACCAAACCATCAAAATTCACATACGAGCCCTCTAACTCATAAGTCAACATTCGGTTGACTTTTCCAACTCAAACCTCCTTAAAAGAGACTAAGTGTCTCATTTCTTATCAAAACCATTCCAAATCAACCCTATTACACAAAACACGGATAATGAAGTATAAAGAAGCTAAAGATGGGGAAAATGGGATGGTAACTCATGAGACGACAGGTCGGGTCGTCACAGTCCTACAGTTTTGAAATCTCTGTTTTCATATGGACAACTTGCAATCTTGTTCATAGAATTGGAAATTTGTTGGTGCAGCTCTATGCCTCCCTTTTATTGAAATAGTGAGGTGTTAACCTCCTGAAGAGTTGCAGATCCTAACTTTTCCAATACTGTTGCTATACCTTGCCATAATGCCCTGCTTCTGATGAAAAATCTGATCAGCAGAGTATTCTGTTTCTCCTCTATGCTTATGCCTATATATGATTTCCTTTCAGTGGACTGAGTGCTAATCACTGATACCATTAATCTAGAGAGAGAAAGAAGTTTTTGTTCTCCCAATCTACGTGAATTAGAATTAGAATTCATGACTATTTTTATGCTTCAGTTATCATTTGGTTTTTATACTTGTTATGGATAAAGAACTTATTAAGGGAATAAATGATTATGCATAAATGTTGGGTCAACTCCAGGAAGTTTTCGCTCAGCAACAATCTGAGGAGATCGAGCAACCCATGACTAGAGATGAGATTTTATCCTCCGTTATTGGTGAGAGAACAAGCTATGTTCGTGGAAAAGGATACAGAAAGAAGCCTCCTAAAAAGAGTAACATTCAGCAGGCAAACATAGAGGCTAGTGTGTCTTCTGCTATTGATATTGTGCGTCAGGAGATGCAAGTCGAGATGAATAGGAAGTTGCAAGAACAACATGAACAAATGGCTGCTGAGTTGTGAAGAAATATGGAAATTGAGTTGGAAAGGAAGTTGGCAGAGGAGCGTCAACACGCAAATGCAGACACAGACAAGAGGATCTCTCTAGAAGTGGAAAAGAAGATGCACGAACAATTTGCTAGTTTCTTGACCAGAATGCAACAACAACAGGTACTTGTTCCGCTCCTTCTCGACATTTCTTCTTCCTTCCTTCTGTAGTGAATTCATGTTTAGGGGTTTAATAATTTGTCGGTATCTCTGGTTTTAGTAATGTGTTGGTTCTATTTCAACAGAATGGTTGGTTTTAGTACATAATGTGTTAGTATCTCTGATTTAGTACGTAAGGTTGATTTCTAGTGAAAGATTGCAATGACTTTATATTCGTCAAAATTTGTGAACCAAATGCAGTTAACTTTACAGTTGTTGGAGTCGAGGAGCTGTTTCGATCCATGTTTGCATCATTTCTGTCCATCAGCTGTACATTGTACTAAGTGTTTATCCCAGTAACCTGATTCGTATTAGCATCAAAGTCATTCTTCTCAACAATTGCAGTAGCTCCCTTGTCATTCATCTGTCCTTCCGTGTTACCATCAGTAGCTTTATAAGCTACTGATGTTGCTGTAGCACCATTTTCTTCACACTCCAAAACTAAAGATTCAGCTGTTGTCGATTGTTTTGTTGTTTTCAGTAACTGTGCGCTACCTTTGCCCCTTGAGTTTTCAGTATTTGATGTTGTTCTATCCACAGTAGTTGTCAGGGCAGCAGTTGTTTTTAGAATTGCTTCATTCCAGCTGAAAGTTAAGGTTTGTTGGTCACTCCACTCATCATCTTAAGTCATGTTGAGGCTTCATACTCCAGTTGCATTACATCTACATGAGTTTCCTTAACCTTTTCCTGTGCATTGTTTGATTCAAAACCAGGTCGATCTAACATTGTACTTACTGCAGCAGTATTCTGCCGAGCATGTTGTTCAACTCCAGCTGACCATTGAGAACACCAGCCTTGTGATCACCATTAACCAATCCTCTTTTTTCATTTAACAATTGCCTTAAGTCTCCTTGAAATTTCCCTCCCTCATATTCAAATTCAGGAGCCTCCATCTATTTTTCTTTTGAAACGTTTTTCAAAATCAAACGACAAACCTCTTATTTATGACCTTGGTGCCTGCATACCTTGCAGTATGAAGGTAAGTTATCATATATAATCTCCTGGAACACCTCCAAAATCTTACCAGTGGAGTTATCTACATGCTGTAAATGTATCCTCTTTGGCAACTTATCGGCAAGGTCAAGAATTACCTTAACTCGAGGTCTTGATCTTGTTTGAGTAGCTTTATCGATTGTAATAGGGTATCCAACAGCTGAAGCTATAGATAATAGAGCCTTCTTCGCAAACATATTTGGCACAAGGTTTGGCAGTGATATCCATATGACTGCCTTTGTTGTTTCTTCCTTGGGATCAAATCCAATAGACTATGGGAAAATTCTACACTAATACTCCTCTCCCTTGTGCGCAAAATAAGTCACTGATCTCGTCAACGACATTACACAATCGTCAAACTGATCAAACCTTAATAAAACTTGTCTTGGTTCTAGTAATCCAATCAAACAATGCCCCTTGACTCCAAGTTGTTTGGGCAGCATAGTTCGAAGCTCCTTTAAATCTAGTGCTCTTGTTGATACTTTTACCACGATTGCCTGGTGCAAACCTTCCTCTTTGGCATACTGTTGTCGTTCGTCCATATCAAAAACCAGAGTTGGTTCTCCATGGACATAACTTACTGCTTTTAGCTATGTTTGATTCAATATACCAGTTGGTTTTGATTGAATAAGATGGCCAGCATATGGATTTGTAGTTGCGAATTTTTGCCCATATTCAAGCTCGGGAAATTGCAGAAACTCCTTTGCAATATCGTTATACCAATCTTACAAAGCATAGACTTGCAGAAAATATGAACATATTCTCAACTAGTAATATGTGTCGCATATACAATTTTTATTCCATTGCGTCCTATTTTCCCTGAATATAAATTAATAACACGTCTTTTTTAATCTTTTTGTTATTTCCATTATTTGTTCCTTATATATATTCATTTTGTCTAGCAGGGACAAAGCACTTAAACAGTGGTTCAAGAATGATGTCGAGCAAGGAGCAGTTACAAGGCACTTAATATTTTATCTCTTTTGGGATATGTATATGCTTACAATTATAATGCACAATGAAGTGTCAGGTAGTATATATATAATTGACTTTTTAGTAATGATAATATTTGTAATATTCGGCTTGAGAAATTCTTTTGGTGTTTGTCAAGCATTATTGGTTGCTTTAATATTGATAGTCAATTAATATGGATATCTCTATAAGAAATTTAAGAGAATTAGGTTCCTACAGGTATGGAAATGTATATAATTTTGTTCGTTATAATTGTTGACAAAATAACTTTTAGTGGCGATATAGTTTTGTCAAAAAATTAGTAACTGTTGCGATAGATAAGTTGCCACATAAGGTCAATTTCTTTTGCAGCGACTTCAGTCGCTACAGAAAACATTGTGTCGTGCATGGTTAAATCTTTTGTTTTTGTGGCCACTTTAGTCGCTACTAAAAGTCATTTATAGTGGCGACATAATCTTGCCACTGAACATAAATATTTTTTGTTACAATTTTAGTCGCTACTAAAGAATATTTATAGTGGTGACATAATCTTGACATTAAACATAAATATATTTATGTTCAGTGACAATTTTAGTCGCTACTAAAGAATATTTATAGCTGCGATTTAATTTTGTCGCTGAACATAAATATATTTTGTGGCGACAATAGTCGCTACTAAAGAATATTTATAGCGGTGACATAATCTTTCCACTGAACATAAATATATTTTGTGGCAACAATCGTCGCTGCTAAAGATGAATATATAGTGACGACCCATCGAATATTTGTTCTTATGGAACAATGTTTTGTAGCGTTTTTTACAACCTTTTGTGGCAACTTTATCGCAAATGAATATGCTCTTTTAGTGGCGACTATACATGTCGCTACAAATAACCTTCAGTTACGATTTTCTTTGTGGCAATACAAAAGTCGCCGCTAATACCGTTTAGCAGCGACTTATAGGGCTTTTGTGGTGACCTTTGTCGCCGCAATAAGTGTGATTTCTTGTAGTGATGAGTGCATCGTGACATTGAGTCGGTTTTTTAGGCTAGGGTTTTTGTGAGCATATTATCTTTGTTTGCATATTTTTGAAGAGTGACATAAGTAAAGGGAAGTGTATGATTGCATATGCTAGAGTTTAATTGTTGCTATCAACCATAATTATTGGTGTAGTGTGCTCCAAATGTGTTAAGATGTTAAGTGCTCATAGATAGAGTAAACTTTTGGTTGACTCTAGGAAGAGCAACGTTTAAGTGTGGGATGTTGATGATAGGCTATAATTACGTATTTTAATCGCTTATTACACTCTAATTTACTGCACTTTAATTGAGTTTGAGCTTTAATCGCTAGTGTTTTGCATTAATGGTGTATTTTATGCCTTGTAGGAGTGATTCCGAGCTATGTGGATGTTATGAAATGAATTCAAGTGATTTGGAGCATTAAAGTTTGAGTAAAAGTTCAAAAAATTAAGTCGGGATCGTGTTTGGGGGGTCAACAGATGATAGCTAGAGCAAACGAAGACTCGAATAGGCATATTGCGCACTGTCTAGGAAAATAGATATAACGTTTTACTCCGAACTCCATTTGGGGTTTGTAATACATGGATGGAATGATAACTCAAAGGGTTACAACTTTCATGTGTTTACGTTTTTCCAAATTCGAAATGGAACAGTGTGAAAATGCGCTTCAATAGCACAATTACGCTCAGGTCGCGCTCGTCAGGCAGAACATTGGGCCACTAGCGCGAAGTTAGCGCGATCGCGCTAGTCAAACCCGGGAAAAGTGTCCTTTTTACATTGGAGAAGGTATAATTGTTTGGACCCAACCCTACTTGGTATATATACATGGAAAATGGTATTTTGAGAGAGGAGGACGTTTTTGAGAGGAAAACAAAAGCACAGAGCCTTCGTGGAGGCCGGGTTTCATCTTTTCTTCCACCAACGTAGTCTTTTTATGTTTCTTTGTATGATTTGTTGTTTTGATACCATGTTTATGTGGAGCTAAACTTCACGTTCTAGGGTTGTGGTTCTTTCATGACTATTGTTATTTGGATATTGATTTTGATTTCATAGTTTATCATATTGGTTTATTTATTCAATCCTGAACTAAATTATTTAATTGCTTGATCACCAATTGAATACTATCTAGGAATCTAGAGTTGAACTCGAAAGTGGGAATTCTAGATTGCATATAGGATTGAGTAGAGCAAGTTCTTCAACCTAGGCATCGGGGAACAGATTTGTGGTAAGGATAGACATATACCTGATTGTCTTGCTTGGTTGATTTACAGGAATTATAAATGCGTTCTTGTTGATTCTAATTCCATAGACATATAGGAGTTAGGTTAGCTTGAATAGGCGAGTAAGAACTCGACAGATTCTTATGAGCAATATTAACCCAGTCAACCAATTAACTAGATAAATTAGTTAGTTAATTCAATTGAAGAATACAATAGGAATGTTAGATAGCCCATATCCCTAGATCGTTTTCATTACATTGATATCATAAAAATCTGCTCTTTATTTGTCCAAAGTTCATTATTTGTTTTTATTTATTTTAATTAGTTTAGAATCAAATACTTCTAGGTTTAATTCTTGTATAGATAATTAGGATAGTCTAATTTAGTTAATAGTTAATCACAAGTCCTCGTGGGTTCGACATCCGACTTTTAGTCACTTTATTACTTGATGACCGTGTATACTTGCGTGTGTGTTTGGCCGCAACAGCGAGTATTCAAAGACTATGAGATTTGGCATCACTGGACCTCCAAATTTTTGATTGAAGTATTGTCAGAAGACAATTGAGGATCGAAGTCAGCATTCTTTTTCATCATCTGTTCAAACATCATTTCAATTCCACCCATTTCATTGTTGGAATTACTAGGATCGTGGGATGGAAAAGGTGGTGGATTGCTCGGTTATTGGTACATTGGGGGCCTTTGAAAGCCTTGCCCCTAATTTCCTTGGTTATTGTTTCATCCACCTTAGTTGTTTTTGTTTCCACCCATTGTTATTGTTTCCCTAGTGTCCCTGATTTTTCCGATTGTTGTTTTGATTTCCCCAATTGTTGTTCCCTTGGTGTTGATTGTTCCAATTATTGTTGCCTTATTTTTGGTTACCCCAATTGCCCTGGGATCTTCTTTGTTGTTGTTGGTTGGAAGAGTTGCCTCTTTAGCTTTGGTAATTATTCACATATTGCACCTCTTCATTCTGCCCATCATAATAATCATGTTGGAATCCACCACAATCATTGTCAAATTGATCTGAATTCCCTTGGTTCTGTTGCCTTCTCTGTCTTTTATTGTTCACAACCATGTTAGCACCCTTAATGGCATTCCTTTGGAGAGTATTCTAAACTTGTTGCAACTGTGCCTTTGTTAATTGGTTCATTATTGTTGTAAGTTGTGATATAGCCTGTCCATGGTCATGTAGTTCTTTGTACAAATGAGTGACTGTGGGGTCACCCTATGGTACATTAGCTGTACTTTGCTAAGCGGAGGATGTGTTAGCCATTTCATCAAGAATAGCACAAGCTTCATTATAAGGTAGCTTCATGAAATTACCCCAGCCAATTGATTCACTACGCATTGATTTGTTGTATTGATGCCCTGATAGAAGGTTTGTTGTATTATTGCCTCTGTCATACCATTGTTGGGGCATTCCTTCACCATAGTTCTATATCTCTCCCAAATCTCATGCAATGGTTCGGTGGGCTTCTGCTTGAAGGCTAAGATCTCATCCCGTAGTGCTGCCATGTGCCCTGGTGAGAAAAATTTGGTAATGAACTTATCCGCCAACTCATTCCAAGTTGTGATGGAATGGTTGGGAAGTTGCTCAAGCCAATCCAATACTTTCCCCCTAAGTGAGAATGCAAAAGGCCTCAATCGAAGTGCATCCCCGGACACATTGGTTTGCTTGCTCCCCTAACAGGTATCCACGAACCCCTTGAGATGTTTGTAAGCATTCTGAGTGGGAGCACCCGTGAAGTACCCATGCTGATCCAATAATGTCAGCATCACGTTAGTTATTTGAAAATTTCCCGCCCGGATCCAAGGCGAAACAATTGCATTTGCATAGCCTTGATTGGGAAGAACTTTAGGAGCCACTCTTGGAGGTGGAGGAGGGTCTGGAATATTTTTATTTGCATTGCCTAGCAGCCTCTAAGTTGTCCTTGAGGTACATGAGGCACCTCTTCATCTCCATTGTCATCAACCTCCTCCCCCACATTCACGTTTCCAAGAGGGTCAATAGCATTTAATGCCATTTTGTACCTGAAGTATTGACACAAACAAATTAGTAACAAAGAAGGAAAAAAAAACACAAATCTATTTAGATAGATAGCCAAAACTGTTAGCTCCCCAGCAACGGTGCCAAAAAGTGATCAGCCAACACTGCACTACTATTAAGTTGCGAGAGAGGTTGAAGCAGTTTTTTCCCGATTTAGGGTCAGGATCAAATTCCACAGAGAGCTAGATATGGAGTTGGGTGTCTATCTAAAGTGGAGTCGTGTATTTCCTCCAAATCACACATATATACATTCTTGGGTTTTAATTATGATTCTAATTTTATAAACTACAACGCTCAATTAAACAACTATAAGCTAGGACTAAACTATTGCAAGTTGTTCAAATGATTAAAGGGTACTAGGGTAGTGACAATCCCCTAGGTGGTCAATTGACGGAATCTTGAGTCTAAAGCTAGATTAACACATTTGGGGAGTATGATATAACCATTGATCGATTCTACTCACTCTATACCTCTCAGTAGTTCGAGTGATTTTCCCCGAATAAAGGATAAAGTTGGGTATTACGTCTCTCGGTTTAAACCTTTAATTGGGGCTATCAATTCTCTTAAGTACGCCCCAATTCCTTATTGGATAAATTCTAGAGGCTTAGGTTCTCTTTCTCAAGAAGAGCTTAAGTCAACTAAACACAAACTAGTGTTTGCAACTACTAATTTAGCAATTAAACATGGAATTAGCTGAAATATCAAACACCCATAGTCAATCAAGCTCTAAAATACAAGACGCATTAATTACCCACACTAGGGTTGAGCCACAACTCTAGCTGATGGGTTTAACTACTCATAATTAGGGAAAGAAACAAAGAAATAGATGTAAAACAACTCATATTAATTAATTGTTAAGATAAACTAGAAGATTCAATGTTGAAATGAACATAAAATTGCCCAAATTATCTAAATAAACGGAATTCACGAGCGCAGCTCAATACAAAATCTATCTCTTTTTACCTAAAAATGGAAAAGAAGATATTTATACTAAGCTAAAAAATTTGGACAAAAATGCCCCTGCAGGGATAGTACGAACCGTACAAAATGGTGTGTCGCCGCACTAGGGCTCTTGACAAAAAATTCTAGCTTTCTGAACTTAGGCAATGCAGACTGCATAGAATCGAGTGCGACCACGGTGGCTTCTAGTACGGTCCGCATGAAATGGACTGCGGACCGCATTGGCTTCAATCTCCAAAATTGGCACCTCTCTGGTCTTTGGTTCTGCGGACCGCACTAAATTGAGTGCGATCGTAGTGGCTCCAATGCGGACCGTATTAAATCTCATGCGGCCGTATTGCCTGTTGGCCTAGAAATCACCTTCTCTGAATCTCACTTGTGTAGACCGCACAAAATGGTGTGCAGCCGTATTAGGCATGTTCTGCCTGAGCTTTGTTTTGTCTTGGTACCTGTGCAAGTTTCACTCCTTTGTTGATCAAACTAGCATTCAAGCACAACTTGTGAGCCTTTTGGGACTATTTTGCACAAAATTCTAAACAAAACATAAACAAGGAAGAGTATAAAATGTATCAAAATCCCTAGTTATCACCTACGCATCTAGACTGTTGAAGATACATGAGAAGAATTATGTTGCCCGTAATCTTGAGTTAGCTGCCATTGTTCATACCTTGAAGATCTAGCGACATTACTTGTATGGCGTGCCTTGTAAGATATACACTGATCACTGGATTTTGCAGCATATGTTCAAGCAGAAGGACCTTAATTTGTGTTAGAGGAGATGGCTAGAGCTGCTGAAGGATTAAAATATCACTATCTTGTATCACTGGGCAAGGCCAATGTGGTGGTCGATGCCTTGAGCTGTAGGGCAGAGAGTTTGGGGAGTTTGGCTTATTTAACAGTAGCAGAGAGTCCTATGGCGATGGATGTTCAGGCCTTAGCCATCCAGTTTGTGAGATTGGATATTTCGGAGCTCATTCGGGTTTTAGCTTGTGTGGTCTCTCGATCTTCCTTGTTTGATCGTATCCGGGAGCATCAGTTTGATGACCCTCATTTGCTTTTCCCCAATGACAAAGTGTTGCATGGCGATGCTCGAGATGTGACTATTGGTGATGACGGAGTATTGAGGATATAGGGTCGAGTTTGTGTACCCAATGTTGATGGGCTTCGGGAGTTAATTCTAAATAAGGCCCATAGTTCACGGTATTCCATTCATTCGGGTGCTGCGAAGATGTATCAGGATTTGAGGCAGCACTACTGGTGGAGATGGATGATGAAAGATATAGTTGGGTTTATAGCTCGGTGCCTTAAATGTCAGCGGGTGAAGTATGAGAACCAAAGACCGGGTGGATTGCTTCGGCATATAGAGATTCCGAAGTGAAAGTGGGAACGGATCACCATGGACTTCGTGTCTGGGCCCCCATGGACTTTGAAGAAGTTCGATGCCATTTGGGTTATTGTGGATCGGCTGACCAAGTATGCACATTTCATCGCTTTGTGTACTACCTATTCCTCGGAGCGTTTGGCGAAGATTTATAACCGGGAGATTGTTCGTCTGCATGGTATTCCAGTTTCCATCATTTTAGATAGAGTTACTCAGTTCACATCGCATATCTGGAGAGCTGTACAGCAGGAGTTGGGTACTCGAGTGGAGTTGAGCACAACATTTCACCCTTAGACGGACGAACAGTCTGAGTGCACTATTCAGATTCTTGAGAATATGCTCCGTACGTGTGTGATTGAGTTTGGAAGTTCTTGGGATCAGTTCTTGCCATTGTCAAAGTTTGCCTACAACAAAAGCTATCAGTCCAGCATTCAGAAGGCACTGCACGATGCCTTATATGGTAGGCGATGTAGATCTCCGGTGGGTTGGTTCGAGCTAGTTGAAGCTAGATTATTGGGCACATACTTGGTTCAGGATGTTTTGGAGAGAGTCAAGGTGATTCAGGATAGACTCTGTACAGCCTAGTCCAGACAGAAGAGTTACGCAGACTGGAAAGTTAGTGATGTTTCCTACATGGTTGGAGAGCGAGTTCTTCTTCGAGTTTCGCCTATGAAGGCCGTTATGAGATTTGGGAAGAAGGGGAAGTTGAGTCTGAGGTTTATTGGCCCTTTTGAGAAATTTCAGCGTGTTAGGGAGGTTGCTTACGAGATTGCCTTTCTTCCCAGCTTGGCAAGAGTTTATCCAGTATTTCATGCTTCGATGCTCCTGAGGTATCATGGCGATCCATCGTACGTGTTGGATTTCAGCTCAGTCCAGTTGGAAAAGGATTTATCTTATGTTGAGGAGCCAGTGACAATATTGTACATGCATGTTAGAAAGCTAAGGTCAAAGAACATTTCATTAGTTAAGGTTTAGTAGAGGGGTTACCCGGTCGAGGAGGCGACTTGGGAGACCAAGCAGGATATGCGTAGCCAGTACACTCATCTTTTCACTACTTCAGGTATATCTTTGTACTCGTTCGAGGATGAATGAATGTTTAAGTATGGGAGGATATAACGACCTAGCCGGTCAGTTTTTAGAATTTATGCCTTGATCCCCTATTTACTGCTCTTCTCATGTTTATTTTTGCTATTTTGAATTGCCGGGACGATCGGTCTTGAATTTCGGAGAGTTTTGGGACACTTAGTCCCTAAATGAGAGGTTAAGTGTTAGAAAGTTGATCGTAATTAGAACAGTATAAAGACAACCTCAAAATGAAAATCTGATGGTTCCGTTAGCTCCGTTGGGTGATTTCGGATTTAGGGGCATGGTCGGATTGTATTTTGGAGGTCCGTAGCTAATTTAGGCTTAAAATATAGAAAGTTAGATTTTTGAAGTTTCCGGTTTGATAGTGTGATTTTCATTTGTGGGTCTGAATGAAATTCCAAAAGTTGGAATAGCTTCGTAATGTTAAATGTGATGTATGTGCAAAATTTCAGGTCATTCGGACGAGTTTTAATAGACTTTTTTATCGAAAGCGTATTTTATGATATTTGAAGTTCATAGACTTTAATCCATGATTAATTTGAGGTTTAGATGTTGCTTTAGGTGTTTTAAGGATTAGTACAAGTTTGGACAGTGGTATTAGACTTGCCTGTGCCTTTGGTTGAGGTCCCGAGGGCCTCGGGATGATTTCGGATGGTTGACGGGTAGTTTTGAGGTATATTATAGATGCTGAACCTTGTTGCTTCTGTATTTCCGCACCTACGGTTTGGGGACCGTAGGTGCGTTGCTGTATATGCGGAAGAAGAGTCGTAGAAGTGGAAAGAGGGGGAGTCATTAGGAACCGCAGATGCGGTATATTTTCCGTAGAAGCGGTACCACACCTGCGGGTGGGGAGCCACAAATGCGGAATATGGGCGTTTAAGTGATGGTTCACAGGTGTGACCTTTGGTACGTAAACGTCGGACCGTAGAAGCAGTCCCAAGGTCGCAGATGTGAAAACTGCTGGACAGTTGATTTATAAAGGGGTTCCACGACCTTGGAGTTATTTCCACCATTTTTATCTCGGCTTTGGAGATTTTTGGGCGATTTGAAGGAGGGTTTTCAAGGGAACTTCATTGAGGTAAGGAATTTCAGCTTAAAAATCGTTCCTATGTCATTATTTCATGGATTAGAGCTAGAAATTTAGGAAAAATTTGTTGTTATTGTGGGATTTAGGGCTTAGAATTAAGAGACTTTGAAATGAGAATTTGAGGGGTCATTTTGGCTCAGATTTCAGTGTTCTTGGTATGTATGAACTCGTGAGAGTGTGAGGATTTCGGGAATATAAATTCCACCTGATTCCGAGATATGGGCCTGAGCGGCATTTTGGTCATTTTACCTAATTTTTCGTATTAGCTTAGAATTTAATTGTAGAATCAGTTACTTGAAGTGTTATTTACATTATTAAATTTAATTGAATAGATTTGGGCCATTTGGAGGAGGACACTCATGGCAAGAACGTGGTTTCGGGTTGACATTTGAGCTAGTTCGAGGTAAGTGGCTTGTCTAACCTTGTGTAGGGGACCATTCCCCTTAGGATTGATATTGTGATAATTGAAATTCCTTGTACGTGAGGTGACGAGCGCGTACTTGTGTTTATTGTTGGAAATCTAGTTTTTATTTCATTAAAAATAGCCTTGAATTGTGTTCTTCTTTTCTTGTTTACACTACTTGGAAATTTAGCCTGCTGTTAGTCTAGAGAAGCATGTCTACGCCTTATTTTTATTACATGAAGAATGCTAGGTTAGAATTACCTGTCAGTCTTTGGTATGAAATTGATTGAATTGAGTTCTTGTTGCTGCTGTGTATTTACTTTGGGACTACAAGACGATATCCCGGGAGCTCCCCTGAATGTGTTGACCCAGACGATCATCTTAAGAATTAACGCCCCGATCCCCTATTAATTGCTTTCTGCAAGTCTATCTATGCCAATTTGAATTGCCGGGATGTTCGGCTTTGAGTTTCGGAGAGTTTTGGGACACTTAGTCCTTAAATGAGAGCTTAAGTGTTGGAAAGTTGCCCGTAGTCTGAACAGTGTGAAGACGACATCAGAACGGAAATATGATGGTTCTGTTAGCTTCATTAGATGATTTCGGGGTTGGGTGTGTGTTCAGAATGTGTTTTGGAGGTCCGTGGTTAATTTAGGCTTGAAATACCGAAGTTTGGAATTTTTGAAGTTTCCAGTCCGATAGTGAAATTTTGATCTGAGGGTCAGAATGGATTTTAGGAAGTTGTAGTAGTTCCGTCATGTCATTTGGGATGTGGGTGAAAAATTTCAAGTCATTCGGACGTGGTTTGGTGAGGTTTTTTATCGAAAGCGTATTTTGAGAGAATTTGAAGTTCTTAGGCTTAAATCCTTGATTAATTCGAGTTTCCGACATTGTTTTAGGTGGTTTAAGGATTGGTATAAGTTTGAATGATGTTATGGGATATGTCTGTAGGTTTGGTTGAGGTCACGGGGGCCTCCGGTGTGTTTCGGATGCTCAACGAGCCATTTTTGAGTTGTTTAAAATTGCAAAAATTCCTTCAGTTGTTACATGCCATTTTCCTTCTTTGCGATCGCGTCCTACTCC
Source organism: Nicotiana glauca (assembly GCA_026770625.1). Classification (NCBI taxonomy): domain Eukaryota; kingdom Viridiplantae; phylum Streptophyta; class Magnoliopsida; order Solanales; family Solanaceae; genus Nicotiana; species Nicotiana glauca. The sequence continues at coordinate 30,353 of MU675773.1, forward strand.
ACGCATTCCCGTAGAGTAATTTTGAAGGAGGACCAGTTACTTCTTCGCATTCACGTTCAATACCCCGCGTTCGTGAAGCTTTGGCATTTTCCTTCACTATGTTCGCGTCAAAGCCCTTGCGTTCGCGTAGTATTATTTGGCACTAAGGGTTGTGCCTATTTTCCTCCTCGCGTTCGCATACCCCCTCTCGCGGAAAACCAAATTTAGAATCAGAATCGCGCTTGGAGCCTATCGCTAGAACGAACAACACACCAGCGACCAGACTTGCTACGCTAGTAGGGCTTGTGGGCAAAGCAAGAGATCTTATTTTATCCTTAAGGATAGGGAAGTCTAACTCACCCTCGGGGGGAGATATCGGAATAAAGTACCCTGCCACTGGATTCCACAGTTTTTGTAAAGGGAGGTAGACTTGTT
>MU675773.1:30793-55629 GCA_026770625.1 Nicotiana glauca
AGAAAACCGAATTTAGAATCAGAATCGCGCTTGGAGCCTATCGCTAGAACGAACAACACACCAGCGACCAGACTTGCTACGCTAGTAGGGCTTGTGGGCAAAGCAAGAGATCTTATTTTATCCTTAAGGATAGGGAAGTCTAACTCACCCTCGGGGGGAAATATCGGAAGAAAGTACCCTGCCACTGGATTCCACAGTTTTTGTAAAGGGAGGTAGACTTGTTCAGCCCCTCTGACAAATAAACAAAACAAGCAATATACTTTCTTAGTATCGAATAGAAATCTAAATGGGGCGTGGCCAAGTGGTAAGATTGGGATTGATTNCGTTCACATACCTTTGCACAGTCCACCCTTCGCATTCGCGTACAGTGCCATGCATTCGCGAAGAGCAATTCTAAACCATTATATTTTTCTCTTCCGCGTTCGCGAAGCATAAATTGAGAAACCTTCATTTTTCTTCTTCGCGAACGCGAGACTTCCTCTGCGTTCACGATTCATTAAAAACCTGGGCAAATATAACATTTCAAAAATGAGGGTTTAGCCATTTTTACCAAAATTCAAGCTTGGGAGCTCGGATTTGAGAGAGATTTCAAGGGAGTTTTAGGGGCAACGATTGGGTAACGATTTTAAACTCCTTTTTGCTTGTAACCCACTAATTTAATCATGAATTCGTCTTTTAATTTCGGATTTTGAATGAAAAATTGGTGAAACTTCCTAGACCAAATTATTAAGTTTTGAGTGGGTGTTTGACCTCCGATTTGAGAGATTTTTATATGGTTAGACTCATGAGAGTACGAGGGTTCTGAATATGTTAATTTCATCTAATTTTGAGGCATTGGCCTGAGGGGAATTTAGGTCATTTTACCTAATTTTGCGTCATAGCTTTGAATTAAATAGTAGAATCAGTTGCTTGAGATGTTATTTACGTTATGTAATTGAATTGAATAGATTTGTGCCATTTGGAGTCGAATACTTGTGGAAAACGTGTGGTTTCGAATTGATTTTGTAGCCAGTTTGAGGTAAGTAGCTTCTCTAATCTTGTGTGAGGGACTTTTCCCCTTAGGATATGATATTTGGTAATTAAATGCCTTTTACGTGAGGTGACAAGCGCGTAATTGGGCTAATTGTTGAAAAGTCTGGTTTTACCTTAAGTGTTCAAACTGAGTTCTTTTATTACTTGTTTTATTCTACTTACAAATATAGCCTGCATTAGTTTAGAAGGTTATGCTTAGTTGAATTAATTGCCTATTTGCTTAAACTGTCTAAATTGCATTTCGTGAAGCATGTTAGGCTAGTATTTACTGTTTACCTATTACGGACTTCGTATTTAATTTGATATCCTTGAGCCACTGCTGTGTGTTTACATTTGGACTGAGGTACGGGATACCAAGAGATCCCCGGCATATTTATCGAGGATACCAACAGATCCTCGGGATACCAAGAGATCCCTGACATATTTATTGAGGATACCAAGAGATCTCTGGCATATTTATTGAGGATACCAATAGATCCTCGGGATACCAAGAGATCCCCCGGTTACCATCTTTGTTGTGAATAGTATTTCATTGTAGATTGCCTTATTCTCTATTTTGTTACTGCTGTCTTATTATACTGTGTAGATCCTTATTATCGACTCTCAATTTTACTATTTATTGCCTTATCATTTCATTATAAATATATGTTTATCTCAGTAGGGCCCTGACCTTTCTCGTCACTACCCAATCGAGGTTAGGCTTGGCATTTACTAAGTACCGTTGTGGTGTACTCATGCCCTTTCTGCGCACATTTTCCATGCGCAGATTCAGGTACCTCTACCCAGGCGTATCACCCTCGAGGCAGCGAGATCTACCAGAGACTTCGAGGTACATCTACCGCGTCCGCAGACCAAGGAGTCTATATCTCATTCTATCTTTTAGTAGTTAGCCTTCCTTCTTACTATTGTTCTAGACATTATGGAGATTATAGCAGTACATTACATTCTGTTAGCCTGTGTTATCATAGCTTTTCGGGTTTTGGTATGATATTGTAGACTTCCGCGCTATTTGAGTTGTATATGCCAAACGACATTTATATATAGTTTTTTCTGGCTGTTCTGTTTTAAATTATTATCCTGTAAATTATATCATTTCCGCATTGTTAGGCTTACATAGTCATAAGGACAAGGTGCCGTCACGATATGTTCACGGAGGGCGAACTGGGGTCGTGACAAGTTGGTATCAGAGCTCTAGGTTCATAGGAGTCACGGGATACAGGCTGGTTTATTAGAGTCTTGTTGATCGATACGGAGACGTCTATACTTATCTATGAGAGGTTATATAACTTTTAGGAAAATTCCACTTCATTTGAATTCCTTGTCGTGCGAGATTTTGATATCACAACTAAACTTCTGTCTTTCTATTCTCTCATAGATGGTCAGGATATGTGCTACTCGTGATGATCAAGCACCCGCGCCCCCTACTGCAGCCATTAGAGGCTGAGACCGGGTTAGAGGTCGAGGACGCGCACGTGGTGCAGCCAGAGCCCCTGCGCGAGCTGCCGCCGAGGTACTACCAGCAGGTCCAGCCGGAGTCCAGGCACCTGGCATGCCTACTATTGTTACTACTCCTCCAGTTTTTCAGGAGACTCTGGCACAGTTCATAAGCATGTACACTACTTTGGCTTAGGCAGTGTTGCTTCCCCTTGTTGCAGCTACATCCCAGGCTGGGAGAGGATCATAGAATCCCGCTGCCCGCACTCTTGAGCAGCGAGTGCATGTTGAACAGGTTCCCGAGATTATTCCCGCACTGCCTGCAGTGCATGTTCAGCCCGAGGACAGGGCAGCAACTTCCAAGGATGAGCATATGAGGATTGAGAGGTTCAAGAAGTACAAGCCCCCTGTATTCAATGGTCTAGCATCGGAGGATGCTCTGGGATTTCTTGATGAGTGTTACCGCATTCTCCGTACCATGGGTATTTTAGGATCCAACAGGGTTTCTTTCACTACCTTCCATCTTTGAGGAGCCGCCTATGATTGGTGGAGCACCTATGAGTTAGAGAGTCCAGATGCAGCTGCTTTACTGACTTGGGCTCAGTTTTCGGATCTGTTGCTGCGAGAGTATATTCCTCAGAGAGCCAGGGATGCATGGCGCGTAGATTTTGAGCAGTTGTGCCAGGGTGCTATGACGATTTCAGAGTATGTCATCCGTTACACCAGTTTGGCTATACATGCACCAGCCTTGGTTGCTACTATTCACGAGAAGGTTCACCTATTTATTGAGGTTCTTATTCCTCCCATAAGATATAGCATGGATCGTGAGTTGGAGATGGATATTTCCTATCAGCAGGTGATGAGCAGTGCTAGGAAGATTGAGGGTATGCATGCTAGGGAGAGAGAGGAGAGGGAAGACAAGAGGTCTCGAGAGTCGAGTCATTATTCTGGTGCTCGTACCCCATCTTCAGGTTGTCATGGTACGGGTTATATGAGTTGCCCCGTTCATTCAGCTCTTCCAGCAGCCAGCACTGCTCCAGCTTCTCCTAGGCCTCAGAAGCCTTATTATGCACCTCCAATTTCTAGCGCGCCTCCAGTGTGGGGTTCTTTTAGAGGTCAGTCCAGCAGACCTGATCCGAGCCAGTCATAGCCACCACGTCCTCCCAGAGCTTGTTTCGAGTGTGGTGACACCCGCCATATGGTGAGAGATTGCCCTAGACTTGGGAAGAGTGCACCTCTACAGCCTCCTCAGCCACAGCGTGCTCCGTAGAGTTCTCAGGCCATGGTTCCAGCACCAGCTGCTACCCTATCTGCCCAGCTAACTAAGGGCAGAGGCCGGGGAGGTAGAGGTCGCCCTAAAGCGGAAGGCCCAGCCAGATACTATGCCATTCCTGCCTGTACTGAGGTTGTTGCCTACGATTCTGTCATCACATGTATTATATTGGTTTGCCGCAGAGATGCATCAGTTCTATTTGATCCAGGCTCTACTTACTCTTATGTGTCTTCTTACTTTGCTCTGCATTTGGGTGCACCTCGAGATTCTTTGAGTGCCCCTGTTTATGTTTCTACTCCTGTGAGGGATTCCCTTATTGTGGATCGCATTTATTGGCCATGCTTAGTTACTATTCGTGGTTTTGAGACCAGAGCAAATTTATTATAACTCAGCATGGTTGATTTTGATATTATCTCTGGCATGGACTGGTTGTCGCCCCTTTATGATATTATTTGTTGTCACGCCAAAACCGTAATGCTGGCTATGCCAGCTATACTGCGTGTTGAGTAGAGCGGTACCTTAGATTATTCCCCCATTAGAGTTATTTCTTTCCTTAAGGCTCAACATATGGTTGAGAAGGGGTGTGTCGAATATTTAGCTTATGTGAGAGATGTCAATGTTGATACCCATTCTATTGATTCGGTTCTAGTGGTATGGGATTATCTCGATGTGTTCCCAGCTGATCTTCCGGGCATGCCGCCTGATAGAGATATTGATTTTGTCATTGATCTGTTGCCGGGAACTCAGCCCATTTCCATTCCTCCGTATCGTATGGCTCCTCCTAAGTTGAAGGAGTTGAAGGATCAGTTACAGGAATTGCTCGATAAGGGTTTTATTCAACCCAGTGTGTTTCACTTTGGGGTGCTCCTGTCTTGTTTGTGAAGAAAAATGATGGTTCTATGCGTATGTGTATCAATTATCGTCAACTGAACAAGGTTACAGTGATGAACTGTTATCCTTTGCCTCATATTGATGATCTTTTTGACCAGCTTCAGGGTGCACGGGTGTTTTCCAAGATTGATTTTCACTCAGGTTACCATCAGTTGACGATTCAGGAGCCAGATATCCTGAAGACTGCTTTCAGGACTCGGTATGGGCATTACGAGTTCCTTGTTATGTCATTTGGGCTGACCAATGCCCCAGTAACCTTCATGCCTTTGATGCACATTGTATTCTGGCTATATCTTGACTCTTACATCATTGTTTTTATTGATGATATTCTGGTGTATTCCCGGAGTCAGGAATATCATGAGCAGCACCTGAGGACAGTGCTTCAGACTCTGAGGGAAAAGAAGTTATATGCGAAGTTCTCAAAATATGAGTTTTGGTTGGATTCTGTGGCATTCTTGGGCCATGTGGTATCGAGTGAGGGTATTTGGGTGAATCCGCAGAAGATAGAGGTTGTGCAGAGTTGGCCCAGACCATCCTCAGCTACAGAGATCCGTAATTTTTAGAAAAATAGGTGTACCACTACAAAACCGATTCTAGATGGAGCAGAGTTTTTAAGAAAAGAAACAAAGTGAACTTCAGGAATCAATGCAAGAATAGAAGCGGCAAAGTTTGAAATTAAAATAAGTTGGTTGGTCTTAAACTATAAAACACGATTAATCCATTCTTATTGGGCCTAAAGTTTTCCTATGCGTCGTATACATTGTCTGATTATCTTAAGGAATGGACATGCACATTTTTTTATTCTGATTTTTGTAAGGTACGCATGATAAGGTATTTGCAGAAGCGTTTCAACCCACTTAGCCATATTTTAGCAAAATTATCAGACTAGCATGTTAATTAACCACTGTAATTCTAACGAATAAGAAGTCTTAAGGACAAGATATCTAATGCACATAGGAGTACCTAAAATATGATTTCTAATATGCCAATGCAGTAATGATAGTTTATTTGGCTTGTTGTTAATTGATTAAAATTACGAAGTGAGTACAATAACATACTAAGAGGGAAAGACCTAAGACAAGATTTCTAACGCATGACATGCATGTCCTAAGCAGGTTTTCTATTTCGCAAATAGGTAAATAAAACCTATAAATAAGTTTTCTACCCATAAAAATAAACATGCATGCCCCGTCCCCATATTCACTATTCAACCCCCAATCGTTACAAACCAATAGTATCTGAATTACAGTAATAAAGAAAAAAATAAGAAGTTATTCTATAGGGAGCCTTCAATCAGACACAGTCTTCCAACCTCACTCCCTACGAGTTTCACAGCCTTTGCCATGGTCTAGGTGCGGCAAAGCTCCCTAGGGCCCCATTAGGTCCCTGGCCAATACCAACACCTAAGCACTTAGTAGAATACCGGACAGGTGCAGTGTGGGGATTACCAGCCTTGTGTGTCAAAGTTCAGTGAGTACTCAGAGGTACCCAAAGAAATACTCACACGAAGGGGGCAGAACCTATTTTCTAATAGTAGTGTGAAGTGCAGGAAGGAGTAGTTTAAAAGAGTTTTCAAAACAAGGAATTTGTTTTTTTTTTTAAAAACAGAAGCACTAGTTACAGTAGTTCAACAATATAGGATTGCATACAAGGATCATGGGGAAAGGGAACAGATAGATCACATAATGCTAAAGGAGATACAGGGGCTTATGAAAGCTCACTGAAGCATGACTACACAGAATCATAAGATTCAGGGGGACCAAGAAATGGTCAAGCTTAGACATAATACTTACATAGATTTGTTCAGGGGTTTTCATCTATTGCAGCACCTATGACTAGATTGACCCAGAAGGGTGACCCATTTCAGTGGACAGAGGAGTGTGAGGCGAGCTTTTAGAAGCTCAAGAGAGCTTTGACTACAGCCCCAGTTTTGATATTGCCTACAGGTTTAGGGTCATATACAGTTTATTGTGATGCCTCGCGGGTTGGCCTCAGAGTGGTATTTATTCAGGATGATAGGGTGATTGCATACGCGTCTAGATAGTTGCAGATACATAATAAGCATTACCCCGTCCATGACCTTGAGTTAGCTGCTATTGCTCATGCCTTGAAGATTTGCCGTCATTATTTGTATGGTGTGCCTTGTGAGATCTATTGTTTATTATTTGCAGCACTTGTTCAAGCAAAAGGATCTAAATTTGCACTAGAGGAGGTGGTTAGAGTTGCTGAAGGACTATGATATTACTATTCTATATCACTCGGGCAACGCTAATGTGGTGGTTGATGCCTTGAGCCACCGGACGGAGAGTTTTGGGGAGTTTGGCATATTTACAAGTATTAGAGAGGCCTATGGCGATGGATTTTCAGGCCTTAGCTAGCCAGTTTGTAAGATTGGATCTTTCGGAGCCCAGTCGGGTTCTAGCTTGTGTGGTTTCCCGGTCATCTTTATTTAATCATATCAGGGAGAGGCGGTATGATGACCCTTATTTGCTTATCCTTACGGATATGGTTCAGCATGGTGAAGCCAGAGATGTGACCATTGGTGAGGACGGAGTATTGAGGATGCAAGTTCAAGATTGTGTAACCAATGTTCAAGGGCTACGGGAGCTGATTCTAGAGGAGGCCCACAGTTCGCAGTACTCCATCCATTCGGGTGTCGCGAAGATGTATGAGGACTTGAGGCAGCACTATTGGTGGAGGCGGATGAAGAAAGATATAGTTGGGTTTGTAGCTCAGTGTCTCAATTATCAGCAGGTGAAGTATGATCACGAGAGACCGGGTGGATTGCTCCAGTAGATAGAGATTCCGAAGTGGAAATGGGAGCGTATCACTATCGACTTTGTATCTGGACTCCCACGGACTTTGAAGAAGTTCGATGCCACTTGGTTTATTGTGGATTGACTGGCCAAGTCCGCTCATTTCATTCCTGTGTGTACCACTTATTCTTCAGAGTGGTTGGCGGAGATTTATATGCGGGAGATTATCCGTCTATATGGTATTTCGATTTCTATTATTTCAGACAGAGGTTCTCAGTTCACATCTTGGTTCTAGAGAGTCGTGCATCAGGAGTTAAGTACTCGGGTGGAGTTGAGTACGGCATTTCACCCTCAGATGGACGGGCATCCGAGCGCACTATTTAGATTCTTGAGGATATGCTCTGTGCGTGTGTGATGGAGTTTAGGGGTTCTTGGGATCAGTTCTTGCCATTGGCGGAGTTTGCTTACAACAACAGTTATCATTCCAGCATTCAGATAGCGTCGTATGAGGCATGGTATGGTAGGCGGTGTAGATCTCCGGTGGGTTGGTTCGAGCCGGGTGAGGCTAGGTTATTGGGCACAGATTTGGTTCAGGATGTTTTAGAGAAGGTTAAAGTGATTCAGGATAGGATCCGTACAGCCCAGTCCAGACAGAAGAGTTATGCGGACTGGAAAGTTTGTGATGTTTCATATATGGTTGGAGAGCGAGTTCTGCTTCGGGCTTCGCCTATGAAAAGCATTATGAGATTTAGGAAGAAAGGGAAATTGAGTCTGAGGTTTATTGGCCCTTTTGAGATATTGAGACAAATTGGAGAGGTTGATTATGAGCTTGCCTTACCTCCCAGCCTGGTAGGGGTTCATCTGGTATTTCATGTCTCGATGCTCCGGAGGTATCACGGTGACCCATCGCACGTGTGGGATTTCAGTTCAGTCCAGCTGGACAAGGATCTATTTTATGTTGAGGAGCCGGTGGCTATATTGGACAATCAGGTCAGAAAGTTGAGGTCAAAGAACATTGCTTCAGTAAAGGTTCAGTGGAGGGGTCAGCCGGTCAAGGAGGCAACCTGGGAGACCGAGCAGGATATTTGCAGTCATTACCCTCATGTTTTCACTACTTCAGGTATGTCTCAATGCTCGTTCGAGGATGAACGAATGTTTAAGTGTAGGAGGATGTGACGACCCATCCGATCGTCTTAAGAATTAACGCCCAGATCCCTTATTAACTACTTTCCCCAAGTCTATTTATGCTAATTTGAATTGCCGAAATGTTCAGTTTTGAGTTTTGGAGAGCTTTGGGACACTTAGTCCCTAAATGAGAGCTTAAGTGTTGGAAAGTTGCCTGTAGTCGTAACAGTGTGAAGACGTCCTCGTAATGGAAATCCTGTGGTTTCATTAGCTCTGTTAGATGATTTTGGGGTTGGGTGTGTGTTCAGAATATGTTTTGGAGGTCCGTAGCTAATCTAGGCTTGAAATGCCAAAGTTTGGAATTTTTTATGTTTCCGGTCTGATAGTGATATTTTGATCCGAGGGTCGAAATGGATTTCCAAAAATTGAAGTAGTTTCGTCATGTCATTTGGGATGTGTGTGCAAAATATCAGGTCATTTGGACGTGGTTTGGTTTTTTATCGAAAGCGTGTTTTAAGAGAATTTGAAGTTCTTAGGCTTAAATCCTTGATTAATTCGACTTTCTGACATTGTTTTAGGTGGTTTAAGGATTGGTACAAGTTTGAATGATATAATGGGATATGTCCATAGGTTTGGTTGAGGTCCCGGGGGCCTCGAGTGTGTTTCAGATGCTCAATGGGGCATTTTAGAGTTGTTTTAAAATTGCAGAAATTCCTTCAGCTGTTGCAGGCCATTTTCCTTATTCGCGATCACGTCCTACTCCACGTGTTCACGTAGAGTAATTTTGGAGGAGGACCAGTTACTTCTTCGCATTCGCGTTCAATACCCTGCGTTTATGAAGCTTTGGCATTTTCCTTCACCGCGTTCGCATCTAAGCACTCGCGTTCGCGTAGTTTATTTGGCACTAAGGGTTGAGCCTATTTTCCTCTTTTCATTCGCATACCCCCTCTCGCATTCGCGTACCTTTATAAATTCCACCATTCGCTTTTGCGTACAGTGCCACGCATTCGCGAAGAGCAATTCTGAACCATTATATTTTTGTTTTGCGCGTTCACGAGTCTGCTTCCGCGTTCGTGAAGCATAAATTGAGCAGCCTTCATTTTCCTTCTTCGCGAACGCGAGGCTTCCTCCGCGTTTGCGATACATTAAAAACCTGGGCAGATATAACATTTCAAAAATGAGGGTTTAGCCATTTTTACCAAAACTCAAGCTTGGGAGCTCAGATTTGAGAGTGATTTTGAGGGATTTTCAAGGGCAACGATTGGGTAACGATTCTAAACTCCGTTTTGCTTCTAACCAACTAATCTAATCATGAATTCGTCCTTTAATTTCGGATTTTGAATGAAAAATTGGTAAAACTTCCTAGACCAGATTATTGAGTTTTGAGTGGGTGTTTGACCTCGACTTGAGAGATTTTTATATGGTTAGACTCGTAAGAGTACGAGGGTTCTGAATATGTGAATTTCATCCGATTCCGAGGCATTGTCCTGAGGGGCATTTGGTAATTTTACCTAATTTCGTGTCTTAGCTTTGAATTAAATAGTAGAATCAATTGCTTGAGATGTTATGTATGATATGTAATTGAATTGAATAGATTTGGGGCATTTGGATTTGGATTCGGATACTCGTGGAAAATGTGTGGTTTCGAGTTGATTTTGGAGCCGGTTCGAGGTAAGTGGTTTGTCTAACCTTGTATGGTGGACCTTTCCCCTTAGGATATGATATTAGGTAATTGAATACCTTGTACGTGAGGTGACGGGCGCGTACTTGGGATAATTGTTGAAAAATCTGGTTTACCTTAAGTGTTCAAACTGAGTTCTTTTATTACTTGTTTTATTCTACTTGAAAATATAGCATGCGTTAGTTTAGAAGGGTATGCTTTGTTGAATTAATTGCCTATTTGCTTAAACTGTCTAAATTGCATTACGTGAAGCATGTTAGGCTAGTATTTACTGTTTACCTATTACAGACTTAGTATTTATTTTGATATCCTTGAGCCGCTGCTGTGTGTTTACATTTGGACTGAGGTACAGGATACCAAGAGATCCCCGGCATATTTATTGAGGATACCAAGAGATCCTCGGGATACCAAGAGAACCCCGACATATTTATTGAGGATACCAAGAGATTTTTGGGATACTAAGAGATCCCTGGCATATTTATTTCGGATACCAAGAGATCCCCCGGTTACCATCTTTGTTGTGAATAGTATTTCATTGTAGATTGCCTTATTCTCTGTTCCGTTACTGCACTCTTATTATACTGTGTAGATTCTTATTATCGACTCTCAATTTTACTATTTATTGCTTTATCATTTCATTATAAATATATGTTTATCTCAGTAGGGCCCTGACCTTCCTCGTGACTACCCAACCGAGTTTAGGCTTGACACTTACTAAGTACCGCTGTGGTGTACTCATACCCTTTCTGCACATATTTTTCATGTGCAGATTCAGGTACCTCTACCCAGGCGTATCACCCTCAAGGCGGAGAGATCTAGCAGAGACTTTGAGGTACATCTACCGCATCTGCAGACCAAGGAGTCTCTATATCATTCTATCTTTTAGTAGTTAGCCTTCCTTTTTACTACCAAGGAGTCTCTATCTCATTCTATCTTTTAGTAGTTAGCCTTCCTTTTTACTATTGTTCAAGACATTCTGGAGATTAGAGCAGTGTATTGCATTCTGTTGGCATGTGTTATCATCTGTTTTCGGGTTTTGGGATGATATTGTAGACTTCCGTGATATCCCGGGAGCTCCCCTGTATCTTTACTTTGGGACTACAGAATTGAATTCTAGGAGATCCTACTGCACTTTTACATTGGAGCTATGGGATTGCACCTGGTAGATTCCACAGTACTGAGTATTTATATTTGGGACTAAGGATGTGGTAATCCAGTAGATACCCACGCATTTATGAGTTGGACTACGGGACTGCACCCGGGAGATCCACTGGATATGATATTTATATTTGGGGACTACAGGGTGGTAACTTAGGAGATCCCCGGTTGTTATCTCGGAGCTGAGTTGTATTCCCTTTCTGTGTTTTACTTGCCTTTGTAATAGTCGTTATTGTCCTTAATATCATGTGTTACTTATTTACACTGTTTATTTCACACTATTAAATCTTATATCTTATTTAACCTCAGTAGGGCCCTGACCTTCCTCGTCACTACCCAACCGAGGTTAGGCTTGGCACTTACTGAGTACCGCTGTGGTGTACTCATGCCCTTCCAGTGCATGTTTTTCATGTGCAGATCCAGGTACTTCGACTCATTCCTATCACCCCTGAGGCGATACGACTGTTATAGAAACTTTGAGGTATATCTACCGCGTCCACATACCGAAAAGTCTCTTTCTATCCATGTTGTTTAGTATTAGCCCTTCTGTATTTCAGTTATTGTTAGGCATTATGGAGTTAGAGCTATGTAGTACTTCTTAGCTTGTGATTCATGGGTTTCCGGGTCTTGGATTTGTGTGTTAGTTTTGAGAGTTAAATATTGCATATGCCGAGCGGCACCTTTAAAAGTTTTTTATTTCCTTTATTTCTGTTTTAAATTATTTTACTTCTGCAAATTTTGATTTCTTTTCTGCAATTTAGGCTTACCTAGTCGTAGGGACTAGTTGTCATCACGATGGTTCACAGAGGGCGAACCAGGGTCGTGACAATTAGGTTCAGTTCCACTCCCAAACACCATCATAAAAAGTTAATTTGAATTGATCTTCCGCATGGACTTTTACACCTTTTTGTTACTCTTCTTCGATCTTGTCGCCAGATTTACACTTTAAGTATAAAAAATACTTATTGGATTTCTCATGTTATAAGTAATTTCTAATGAGCGTTGAGCCCATCACATGTTGAAGAAAGAGTGGTTCTTCTATATGTCGCTACCAAAAACTTGACAGTAATAAAACATTGTTCCAGTACCCCTAATTGAATTGCATCTTTTAAGTTTTTAAAAGGCATGAAAATTTGAGTCTACTTCGAAAAGAATTGAATCCTCACAACTCATCTTTGCCCCTATTTCTCACACATAAAACTTTTTTCTTAATTAAACAATTATACATTCGAGAAGGCTGATATCTAATTATACATACTTTTCTTTAACTCCAGTTGCATACCTTGAAATATATAATATTGATATTCTTAAAAAAAATTGAACTCTTAAGAAATTACATAATAGTATACATGGTTCTCAAACAAATTGAGCTCATTTTTCATTTATGGACTATACTTCGGAATATTTAGCCTTTATACCATCTTACTTTAGTCATGGTTCATGCAAATATAATTTGTTTACTTTATTCTTTCATGTATAATTATCTTTAATTATTTTTTTCTTTAATTAGTTTATTAATAGTAATTTTTAGGATTAATGAGGTGGCCATTAGGATTTTTAAAATACCACATAAATCAAAAAAAAGGAAAAAGGCAACAGATCGAGTAAAAAGAGTTTATCTTTAGAGAGTGCTACAATCCTTCAATAATCGTTAAACTATCTTAATATCTTATTATACTCAAGTATAAATTAGGAAAATAGGATAGAACAAATAAGAATGTGTAACTTAAGAATGATGTTAAGCCATTGCCTGAATAATATATAAATTCATATAAACAACAAATCAACACTAAACCTTATTAGGTATAAACTGAACTATATATAACATCTAATAGAAAACATAATTCGATACCTTTTTAGCCAATAAAAATATATGAATGAACATAAACATGAGAGTATCTAGTGTTCCTCTCGGGGTTACTGGCAGAGAAGACAGTGTAGACCAAAACAAAAGTACCATTAAGTTTCTTTGGACATGATGCTTATTTTAACATGTGATCGAATCACATCATATTTTATCACAGAGGATTTTGCAGTGCTTTAATCTCTATTTGCTACTCATCTTTCTTAAGAGGACTTAGAAGGTTTAAATAATCGAACAAAGTATTGGAAAGACAAGAAGACGGACAAGAATTTAACATGGAAAAAGAAAAGCAGAGATTGAGATAGAAATTTGAGAGTTATATATGTTCACGTTGAATTATTTTTCTTAATGAGACAAGAAGATTTAATTTTAGATAAGTATAAACATTGGTCTTTCTAATTGAAGCATAATCTTTGTAATTCACTCCCACTTAGTTATGATCATGAAAAGAGGATATATATTAAACCAAGTATCATATGAATTGTGCTCCATGGTAAAAAAAAATTATCGTTAAATGCTTTAGTTCATACCAAGGGATAACCGTTTCGATGTATGTTTCATGCCGATCACATTTAGTTTGTAGTCCAACTGGATCGCTTTAAATATTAATAATGTATATATGAAGAATAAATAGATAACAAAAGAGTCATCAATATAAACTTTCAGATAAACGATGACAATAATGTTATATGATGTCCCCTTTACAAAAAATAGTGTTATATATTGTTGGCATATATAACAAATAAGCGTGGAGACTAATGAACACCTACAAAAAGAGTATATCTTGCGGCAACCACTAGGAGAACCATCAGAATTATTCGGTTGTTGATGAATGCGAATAAGCATTGGCTAGGGCTGTTATAGGCGTATATTTTTTCGGAGAAGAGAGTTTTCTACCAAAACTGGATATGAAGTGTTGGCTTTTTTCTTTCTCTTTTTAAAGCGTTGGCTTCGTTTCTTATTTTGGCTGAAGCGTTGGCTTCTCTAGTTAATTTTATTTCATTAAGTAGTGTAAGGTTATTTAAGATACTAATTAGGTTTCTAAGAAGGGGTATTATGATAATTTAACTTTTCAATTAAGGGCTTTCCATTTTTAATATAGTACTAGTCTCTCTGCACGTGTGTTGCACGTGTATTCTATATTTTTTTGTAGAGTATCTTAAAAGAGCGTTATATATATATATATATATATATATATATATAGCTTTTGCTGTATATATTTATATTTATCATATAAATGATTAATGATAAATATAAATATATACAGCAAAAGCTATATATATATATATATATATATATATATATAGCTTTTGCTGTATATATTTATATTTATCATATAAATGATTAATGATAAATATAAATATATACAGCAAAAGCTATATATATATATATATATATATATATATATAGCTTTTGCTGTATATATTTATATTTATCATATAAATGATTAATGATAAATATAAATATATACAGCAAAAGCTATATATATATATATATATATATATATATATAGCTTTTGCTGTATATATTTATATTTATCATATAAATGATTAATGATAAATATAAATATATACAGCAAAAGCTATATATATATATATATATATATATATATATAGCTTTTGCTGTATATATTTATATTTATCATATAAATGATTAATGATAAATATAAATATATACAGCAAAAGCTATATATATATATATATATATATATATATATAGCTTTTGCTGTATATATTTATATTTATCATATAAATGATTAATGATAAATATAAATATATACAGCAAAAGCTATATATATATATATATATATATATATATATAGCTTTTGCTGTATATATTTATATTTATCATATAAATGATTAATGATAAATATAAATATATACAGCAAAAGCTATATATATATATATATATATATATATATATAGCTTTTGCTGTATATATTTATATTTATCATATAAATGATTAATGATAAATATAAATATATACAGCAAAAGCTATATATATATATATATATATATATATATATAGCTTTTGCTGTATATATTTATATTTATCATATAAATGATTAATGATAAATATAAATATATACAGCAAAAGCTATATATATATATATATATATATATATATATAGCTTTTGCTGTATATATTTATATTTATCATATAAATGATTAATGATAAATATAAATATATACAGCAAAAGCTAGCACTCTCATGTAATCTTAAGATCTTTCATGAATAAAATCGGGAAATATGCTTTTCAACCAACACTATGTTTATTCTTCTAGCCATCATGGTATTAAGTGAATCTTCCTTCTTAAATTTAATTGCTCCCATAGATGATGTCATAAGCAACATTTTATGAATAACTTTATTATTTTTCCGTGTCTTTCGGCCGCAATAATGTTAACTGCATCTTGGCATAATTGTCTTTTCAAGGTTTCTTTTCTACAATATTCAAGTCTTAGACAATTATGTTTGTTCTTCTAACCATTATGGTATTAATTATACTTAAGTATATTTTAGTTCTTAAATTGATCACTCTAATAGATGATGTCAATCAAAGGGATATTCTACGAATAATTTTCTAATATTCTCCATGTCCTTTAGCCATAATAATTACCCTTCATTCCCGAGTCCGGATCTACAATTGGTTTTGAAACCCGACATCAATTTGTGCTCTAAATTCCCAAATTCAAAATTCCTAAGTTCTACCCAAAAATTCCCAATTCCACCATGAAAAACCCTAGATTCTAGGATGAAATCTTATGAAAAGATGTAATAGATTGAAAGAAATGAGCTAAGAATCATTTACCTATAAATTGGGGAAAAAATAGCCTTTGGAAAATCGCCTCTTGAGGTTTAGGTTTTGAAAAATGGGAGAATGAATAAAAAATTCCATCCCAAATCATTTTAGAACAGTTGCAAATATCGCATTTGCGATAAGGGATTCGCAGATGCGAACCCCGCAAATGCGAACATCCCTTCGCTAATGCGAAAAATGTCCAGGACCTGCTACTATCGCAAATATGAATAATTATTCGCAAATACAATGTTCTTATCGCAATGGTGATCCTGAGCTTCATAATTGCGAAGGTCCCCTCCCAACCCTTCCGCTCGCAAATGCGAAGCTTCTTCACAAGGCAGACTTCGCAAATGCGAAGTCTGCAGACCTGAAGCAAACCAGCGAAATTCCTTAAGTCTAAATAACTCCGTAGACTATCCGAAACTTACCCGAGCCCTCGAGGATCCAAACCAAACATGCACACAAGTCTTAAAATATCATAGAAACTTGCTCGTGTGATCAAATCGTCAAAATAATACCTAAAACTAACAATTTAGGACGAAATTGCATGAAATTTTCAAAACTTCTATTTGCTCAATCAAATATCCGAATCACATCAAATCAGATCAATTTCTAACCAAATTTCACGGATAAGGTATAAATATCATATCGGACCTGTGCCGGGCTCCGGAACCACAATACAGACCCGGTATCAACAAGATTTATTATTAACCAAATTCTTAAAACCTTTACAATTTCAGTTTTACTATTTTCATCAAAAATTTATTTCTCGGGCTACGGACCTCGGAATTTGATACCGGACATACGCCCAGATCCCATATTTTACTACGGATCCAGCGGGACCATCAGAACACGGGTCCGAGTCTGTTTACCTAAAATATTGGCCGAAATCAACAAAAATCGACTTTTTAGGCTAAAAATTATTATTTCCTTATTTTTTTCACATAAGAGCTTTCCGAATATACGGACGGACTGCGCACAAAAATCAAAGAGAGACATAATGAGATTTTCAAGGCATCAGAACACGAAATCGAGTTCTAAAATAGAAGATGATCTTTTGGGTCATCACACAATATCCACTCACACCCATAATTAAAATACAAGTTCACTTTATCCATCATCTTTCAGATAAAATCGCATGCAATAATAATAAATGAATAAAAAGAAAGCAAAATGGGACCACATTAGCAGTATTGAAGGCTTAAACAATAAATATATAAAGATATGAAACCCCCACCAACAATTAATTATACAAATTGATAAAAACCCTAGCTTTAATATGTAGGACCAACACGACAAGGATCTCCAAAAACAAAAGTAACCTAAATAAATCTAGAAAGGTACGAAAAATAGCTCAAAAAACTAAAAAAATTAGCATGCAAAAGATATAAACTTGTCAGTTCCCAAATATTCCCCTACCCTACAATTTAATAACTTAAAGTTGTAAATACTTTCTTTAACCGGATGATATTGCAAGATAGTGCTCGAAATCAAAGTTGTTTTTTTGTTGTGGGCATCAAATCATAGCAAACCAGAACCTAAAAGAAACCCTAAAATTGTCATTTAATGGTTTAGGTAGAGGAAATGAGAGAAATAGGAAAAAGTGAGTGTTTTGTCTTGGGGTAAAAGGTAAAAGAACTTACCCACATAAAAAGAGTGGGTCGAATCAATTAAATGGGTCAAAATTTACCCAAATACAATTTCAGCCCACAGAGCCATGTGGCCAAATGAAAGGATGCCACATCATTTAATGAGAGGCTCACATGTGTTGCCGTTAATCACGGGGGCTCTTTTGAGAATAAAATTAATATCCTACATATTTTCAAATGGATAAATGGACATGAAATTTTTATAAATCATTTAGCATACTATGGGAGTATTTTAAACCATTTTCCCTTTTAAAAGGAATCAAAAGATAAGGGTTGAGACTTGTAGCTGCCACGCTTGTCCAACTAAAAAGGCAAATGCTAATAACAGACGGTAGAAAAGAGGCCTCACTCCATCTAGATTGGAGTTCTCACACATCACTGCTACTTCTACATATTCTTATTCTACCATCACATTAGCATAATTTTATGTAATATCATCATATAATATGTTATAAACTCTATGATGATCATAGAATATTTGGTACTTTCAACTTTATATTTTTTATATTCTTGCTAATAGGTGAGGCTTTATTATGCCTCAGTAGGATTAGTAAGATAAGGTTTAGCCCGGTTTGTGTTGCCTTGATCCTATGCCTTTAAAAAAATATCCACACGGTTAGGAGATTATATGCCCTCGTGAGACTTTGCCGGCAGGTACACCATGAATCCTGCCATCATAAGGCAATGTGAGGCGTACATGAGTGATTATATAGCAAAGGCATATGGGTAACAATACGATGTTATTGTCCCCTTTATTCGTACTTGTCCTAATTGTTGTAATTTATTTTCTTTTATATATATAAAAACTAGCCCTAGCGTTTGCCTAGCGGATTGCAAAAAAAAAATGAGTCTTTCGAGAAGAACGTTGTCTTTGACATCTAAATAGAAAAAAAATATACTTTACTACTTTATCTAATCTTATAAGTCCACAGCTTACATTAATTAGTTTCTGATTGTGTACTTCTACCATTTATCGATAGTTCTAGTAAAATATTGATGGTACTGATATGTTTTTTTTTTATATATTTGTCTTCTTGTGTTGAGAGTCTATCTGAAATAAATTTTCTATTTTTTGGGAATATAGGCAAAGCGTGTGCACACACTATTCTTCCCAAATCTCACTAGTAAAATTTCATTGATCATTATTGTTGTGGTAGTAGTTTTCGTAAAATATGCTTATGTCAATAATACCACACAACCGAAACATTTCTTCCTCCTCTCTGTCTACTTATTATATCTCTATGACTTTCCAGATAGCCAAACGTATGGAGTATGTCTGTTAATTTATATGTGATTATAATTAAAGTTCCTTCCGACATGTTGAAAAATGTATTAATAAACAAATATATATTTTCTAACAACTTAAATTATTAAATGATATTGTTACATATTTCAATATAGTATCAAAGAAAACAAAGGTGATAAATTCAATAGTTTCCGCCACAGATTATTAAAAAAGAATTTCGTGTAAATGACTTATGAAAAAAAATTAGGCCCGCGCATTGTTGTCGATGGTTAACATATATTAAAAAAACTCATTTTGACGGAAGATACCCTTCAACTACTTGCTACTATAAATTTCATCAGAATTTAATACTTATCCCATTCTCTTACCATAGCCATAGATTTAACTTTAATACAGCAAAATATTAAAACAGAAAACACAATTTTCCCAACAGACAGATATCTTTTGAACTTACCTCATTTTTTAAACAGCCATTTTCCAATCATTTTTTGTGCAATTCCTTGTGAGTGCCAGAATTAGGAAAAAAGAGGAGGAAGAAGAAATTTTGGGAGTAAAAACAAAAGACATACAAAAGAAATTGGACTAATGGGCTGAAAGAAAACAACAATAATTGGGCGAAACATGTATTACGAGAAAGGTCACGTGAAAACTCTTGAAAGTAGCCAAAGAACACTGATTTTTTTATTAAAAAAATAAGGGTCAGAGTGAGGTCCTAAAATGGTTAAGGTTGAAGTTACTCAAAATGGGAAAATACTTTTTCTGTTATAAATATATTATATTATGAATGTTCATTTAGTACTTCGTTGTAAATAAGTTTCCTGAAGAAGCTTATCCATATGGGACTCCACCGTAAATATGTTTATCTATTTAGTACTCTATTGGAAATAAGCCTCCTGAAGAAGCTTATCACTTCGGTACCCGGTTATGGATANCAGTATCCGGTAATGGAAAAATATTACCCCCGTAGAAAATTATCCATAGCGGGTATAATGAGCTTATCCTTTCAGTACTCCGTTATGGATAAACATTACTCTTAGTATAAGATTATCCATATCGGATATAGTAGCAGCTTACACACCAGCTTGTAGTAGCTTACACAGCAGCTTGGAGTAGCAGCTTACACAGCAGCTTATAGTAGCTTACACAGCAGGTTGTAGTAGCAGCTTACACAGCAGCTTGCAGTAGCAGCTTACACAGCAGCTTGCAGTAGCAGCTTACACAGCAGCTTCCTTTCTTCTATAAATAGAAGAGTTTTCAGTTCATTATGTACATCAGTTTGAATTCGAATAATATATCAGTCTCTCTCTATACTTGTCTTTACATTACAGTCTTTATTTTATAACACGTTATCAGCACGAGACTCTGCCATCTCGAGCAAATACTTTGAAAGTATCTGAGGTACGAACTTTCTTTTTCTATATAATGTCAAATCTTTCTAAACTTGAATTTGTAGCCCTGGATATATCGGGCAAAAGCTACATGTCTTGGGTGCTTGATGCTGAAATTCATCTTGATGCGATGGGTCTGGCAGACACCATCAGTGATAAAAATCAGGCATCAAACCAAGACCGTGCCAAAGCAATGATATTCCTACGCCATCACCTTGATGAAGGCATGAAAATGGAATATCTTACTGTTAAAGATCCAGTCATACTGTGGAATAATTTGAAAGATAGATATGACCACCTGAAGATGGTCGTTCTTCCACAGGCACGATATGATTGGACTCATCTAAGGCTACAAGATTTTAAATCTATCAGTGAGTATAATTCTGCTATGTTCAGAATTATTTCCCAATTAAAATTATGTGGTGATAATATTACTGATTATGATATGTTGGAGAAAACTTTCACCACTTTTCATGCCTCGAATATGCTCCTGCAGCAGCAATATCGAGAGATGGGATTTAAAAGGTATTCTGAACTTATCTCACATCTTCTTATAGCCGAGCAACATAATGGGCTATTAATGAAAAACCATGAAAGTCGACCTACTGGTTCTTGTCCATTCCCTGAAGTGAATGAGACAAACTTCCACCAAGCTAAACGTGGAAAAGGTCGTGGCCCCAGTCGTGGTCATGGCCGTGGTCGGGGAAGAAATCCCAATCATGGTAATAATAATGCACCAAAGAACCCTCCTCGCCACCAGCAGTGGAAAAGGAAGGAACAAAAGCATGAAGCGGTGCAAGCACCAAATACAGAGAGTGCATGCTATAGATGTGGAGGAAAAGGGCACTGGTCACGTACCTGTCGTACGCCAAAGCACCTGGTTGAGCTTTATCAAGCCTCCTTGAAGAAGGCAGAGAAAAATGCTGAAGCAAATTTTATCTCTGAAGATAACTTTGACTTCATGCATTTAGATGTAGCTGATTACTTTGCACTCCCAGAAGGAGAAACAAGTCATGTAATCGGTAGTGAATCTGTAGAAATATAAATATTTTAATTTTTGTTGTTTGTAATAGATAGTATGGTTATGTAATTGTTGTACATAAATAAAAGTTATGTTTTGATAATGATGTTTACTATAATATATTTTATTTTGAAGAATATGGATAATCCTCAAATTATGTTTGGATCAAAGACAAATCATGAAGATATTTGTGTTATTGATAGTGGAACAACTCATGCCATATTCAGGGATCAGAAATACTTTTCTTATTTGCATAAGGAAAAAGCAAATGTTTCAACAATTTCTGGTAATATAAGTTTGATTGAAGGCTCCGGAAGAGCCATTATCTTTTTGTCTAAGGGAACAAAACTTATTATAGACAATGCATTATTCTCCTCCAAGTCCCGAAGAAACTTGTTGAGTTTTATAGATATCCGCCGAAATGGGTATCATGTTGAGACAATAGATGAAACGAATATGGAATATCTTTGTATTACAAAGAATATTTCTGGCCAGAAATGCATTGTAGAAAAGTTACCAACTTTATCTTCTGGCTTATACTATTCAAAAATTAGTACAGTTGAAGCACACTCTATCGTAAACCAGAAGTTTACAGATTCAAATACTTTTGTGCTTTGGCATGGCCGTTTGGGCCATCCTGGATCAATAATGATGAGACGAATTACTGAAAATTCGAGTGGGCATCCATTAAAGAACCTGAAGATTCTTACAAATGACGAATTTTCTTGTGATGCTTGTTATCAAGGCAAAATGATCACTAGACCATCACCAATGAAGGTTGGCATTGAATCCCCTGCCTTTTTAGAGCGTATACATGGGGATATATGTGGACCTATTCACCCACCAAGTGGGTTGTTTAGATATTTTTTGGTCCTAATAGATGCATCTTCAAGATGGTCTCATGTGTGCCTACTATCATCTCGCAACCTGGCGTTTGCAAAGCTATTAGCCCAAATAATTCGATTAAGGGCACAATTCCCAGATTATCCTATAAAGGCTATTCGCCTCGATAATGCTGGAGAATTCTCATCTCAAGCTTTTGATGATTATTGTTTATCAGTTGGGATAAAAGTTGAACATCCTGTAGCTTATGTTCATACTCAAAATGGCCTTGCAGAGTCATTTATTAAACGCCTGCAATTGATAGCAAGACCACTACTTATGAAAACAAAATTGCCCACTACTGTTTGGGGCCATGCTATCTTGCATGCAGCATCACTTATCCGTCTCAGACCGACACATTATAATAAATATTCTCCGTCACAATTAGTTTTTGGTCATGAACCAAATATTGCCCATTTACGAATTTTCGGATGTGCTGTATATGTGCCAGTAGCACCACCACAGCGCAGTAAGATGGGACCACAGAGAAGGATAGGAATATATGTTGGGTTTGAATCACCCTCTATTATTCGCTATCTTGAACCATTGACAGGAGATTTATTTACTGCTCGATTTGCAGATTGTCGGTTTGATGAAACAAATTTCCCACAATTAGGGGGAGAGAAAAAGGAAATCAAAAGAGAAATTGTGTGGAAAGTTTCATCATTATCTCACTTTGATCCACGTACCCCTATATGTAATCAGGAGGTCCAGAAGATCATCCATTTACAGAATATAGCAAATCAAATGCCAGACGCATTTACTGATTTGAAAAGGATAACTAAGTCACATATCCCTGCAGAGAATGTGCCTATCCGAATTGATGTTCCAGTAGGACCATCTACTAGCATGAGAGCTAGTGAACCTAAAGCACGCCTGAAGCGTGGTAGGCCTTTAGGTTCTAAGGATCGAAATCCTCGAAAAAGAAAATCGGCAAATGATCAAAATGATACCATGAAGGGATCTCCTGAAGAGACCCAAGATCTAATTAGTTCTGAGATTCCTGAAGAAATCAATGAACCCGAAGCTCATGTAAGTGAAGAACTTTTAATAAGTTCGACCGGTGATGGGATTAATTTAAATCGTTCTGAAATAGTGGTGGATAATATCTTTGCATATAATGTTGCACTTAATATTATGCAAGATAGTGAGGATCTTGAACCTCGATCTGTCGAAGAATGTCGACAAAGATCTGATTGGCCAAAATGGCAAGAGGCAATTCAATCGGAATTGAAGTCACTTGCTAAAAGAGAGGTATTTGGACCAGTAGTCCAAACACCTGCTGGTATAAAACCAGTTGGTCATAAATGGGTTTTTATGCGAAAAAGGAATGATAAAAATGAAGTTGAAAGATACAAAGCTCGCCTTGTTGCACAAGGATTCTCACAACGACCTGGAGTCGATTTTGATGAAACATATTCACCTGTTATGGATGCCATAACATTTCGATATCTCATCAGTTTAGCACTGCATGAAAAGCTTGAAATACATCTAATGGATGTAGTTACAGCTTATTTGTACGGTTCACTTGATAATGAAATTTATATGAAAATCCCTGAAGGATTTAAAATGCCTGAAGCGAATTAAAAATCTCAGGAAATTTATTCAATTAGATTACAAAGATCTTTATACGGTTTAAAGCAATCCGGGCGCATGTGGTATAATCGCCTTAGTGAATATTTGCTGAAAGAAGGTTACATAAATGATGTTATTTGTCCATGTATTTTTATAAAGAAAATGGCATCAGAATTTGTTATACTTGCTGTTTATGTTGATGACATAAATCTTGTTGGAACTCCAGAAGAGCTCCAAAAGGCAATTGAATATCTTAAGAAAGAATTTGAGATGAAAGATCTTGGAAAGACAAAACTTTGTCTTGGTCTGCAAATTGAACATTTAGCAAACGGGATCTTTATCCATCAATCTGCCTATACAGAAAGAGTCTTAAAACGCTTTTACATGGACAAAGCGCATCCATTGAGTACACCAATGGTTGTTCGATCACTTGAAGTGAATAAGGATTTGTTCCGACCTCCGGAAGAGGACGAGGAACTCCTTGGTCCCGAAGTACCCTATCTCAGTGCAATTGGTGCACTAATGTATCTTGCTAATGCTACAAGGCCTGACATAGCATTTTCGGTTAATTTACTAGCAAGATATAGTTCTTCTCCTACTCTGAGACATTGGAACGGGATTAAACATATATTGCGCTATTTAAAGGGAACTCTTGATATGGGTTTGTTTTATGCTAACAAAGATAGTGTAGATCTTGTTGATTATGCAAATGCAGGTTATTTATCTGATCCCCATAAAGTTCGATCTCAAACCGGGTATATATTTACATATGGAGGTACTGTCATATCATGGCGCTCCACAAAGCAATATATTGTTGCTACTTCTTCAAATCACGCTGAAATAATAGCTATTCATGAAGCAAGTAGGGAATGCTTATGGTTGAGATCAATAATTCATTTTATTTGAGAAAAATGTGGTTTGGAATGTGAGAAAAGACTTTTATATGAAGACAATGCTGCATGCATAGCCCAATTGAATGGAGGATTTATAAAAGGAGATAGAACGAAGCACATTTCACCAAAATTGTTCTACACACATGACCTTCAGAAAAATGGTGA
>MU675773.1:55877-104353 GCA_026770625.1 Nicotiana glauca
GGACTCCGCCGTAAATATATTTATCTATTTAGTACTCTATTGGAAATAAGCCTCCTGAAGAAGCTTATCACTTTGGTACCTGGTTATGGATAAACATTACCTCCGGTAGAAGATTATCCATACTGGGTATAATAAGTTTATCCTTTTAGTATCCGGTTATGAATAAACATTACCCCCGGTAGAAGATTATCCATAGCAGGTATAATGAGCTTATTCTTTCAGTATTCCGTTATCGATAAACATTACTCTTAGTATAAGATTATCCATATCGGATATAGTAGCAGCTTACACACCAGCTTGTAGTAGCTTACACAGCAGCTTGGAGTAGCAGCTTACACAACAGCTTATAGTAGCTTACACAGCAGATTGTAGTAGCAGCTTACACAGCAGCATGCAGTAGCAGCTTACACAACAACTTCCTTTCTTCTATAAATAGAAGAGTTTTCAGTTCATTATGTACATCAGTTTGAATTCGAATAATATATCAGTCTCTCTCTATACTTGTCTTTACATTACAGTCTTTATTTTATAACATTTTCCACTTTAAGGAAAAAATAGGAAAGACTTGGATTCCCACGCGTCAGTGATTTATATGGCGACGACGCCACTTCTCCAAACTTAAAAGAATATAGTTCTAGCAAAATTTTAATTAAAAGCAAAATAAAAATTCTAAGAAAATGAATTTTAGGCAAGAATCTTAGAAAAAAGGTATGTGCAATAAAACCATATTCTATATAGAAAGTCAATGTGTTTTCTTACAAATGAATATCTTATGTCCCCAATCCTTGTATCTCTTTCCACTGATAGGAAACATATATCTAAAAACCCTAATAGTATGTGTACAAAAAATATCCACTAAAATATTCTCTTTTAATGTCTTATCCTAAAACTAACCGATATTCACTTCCATCATTTATTTCTGTCTCAAACAACTAACTTAATTAAGGCTCCACTGTTGAAGTTTGAACAGAAGAAAAAAAAAAGCAGTAGTAATTCTTTTTGTTTTTATTGAATTTCAAATATTTCAGGATAAATTTTATCTGCCTAAATGATCAATTTTCAGGTGAACTTTCAGAAATATGTGTAAAGCTACTAGAAGAACCAACACCACCTCTTGTTCTTTTTGAAGTTTTCTTACTACCACCTCTACCAGTGCACGCTTTTTTGGCCGCTCTAAGCAAATCCATTATCTAAATTAAAGTAAGAAATTAAATTACGAAAATAAAGTAAGAAATTAAATTACAAAAATAAAGTAAGAAATTAAATTAAAAACTAATTAAGAAACTAAATTAATAATTCTAAATAATAAAAAAAAGTGTACAGTAAATAAAAGAAAGAGATGGAACGAGTGTACCGGGATTCCTTATGCCGCACTAATTTTGAATTTTTGATATCAAAATTCAAACTTCAATTGATAGACCGAAACATGATAGTTGATAATACTTGAATACTTGATAGTTGATACCACACTTCACTTGAATAATTGATATTTGATAATAATAATTTTATAATGGCTAAACTAAATAATTGATGAAACATGAAATAATAAATAATTGAGAATTTGAGAACTATAATATCAAGAGAGAATTGAGAGTTTGAGACTTGAGAGAGAATTAGAGTAGTAAGAGAGTAGTGAATTTGTGAGAAAAAATGAAGAAGAAAGGGGGCTATTTATAGATTTAGGGGTGGGAGGGCTATATTATTAATGGTGGGGAGGGGGCCCAATTGGCCATTTTTGCAATTTTTGACCGTTCCCCAACGATCATTTCTCAATTTGACCGTTGGTAACGGTCCAATTTAGTTTAAAAAAAATTAAACGGCTTAACGGGCTACTAACGGGCTACTAACGGGCTGCTAACGTGCTGAGCCCGTGTTCAACCCGTTAAGCGATTTCGGGTTCAACGGGTTCGGGTCACCGTTAAGCTAAATGTTAACGTACACAATCCGCCCCCCTAAATATCCCGTCCCAACGGGTCAGCCCGGCCCGATTAACACCTCTAATAATACCACACAACCGAAACATTTCTTCCTCCTCTCTTTCTACTTATCATATCTCTATGACTTTCCATATAGCCAAACGTATGGAGTATGTCTGTTAATTTATATGTGATGATAATTAAAGTTCCTTCCGACATGTTGAAAAATGTATTAATAAACAAATATATATTTTCTAACAACTTCAATTATTAAATGATATTGTTACGTATTTCAATATAGTATCAAAGCTAGCAAACAAAGGTGATAAATTCAATAGTTTCCGCGGCCACTGATTGTTAAAAAAGAATTTCGTGTGCATGACCTATGAAAAAGAATTAGGTCCGCGCATTGTTGTCCATGGTTAACATATTGACGGAAGATACCCTTCAACTACTTGCTATTCTAAATTTCATCAGAATTTAATACTTATCTCATTCTCTTTCCATAGCCACAGATTTGAGATCTTTAATACAGCAAAATATAAAACAGAAACCACAATTTTCCCAATAGACAGATGTCTTTTGAACTTACCTCATTTTTTTAACAGGCACTTTCCAATCTTTTTTTGTGCAATTTCTTGCGAGTGCAAGAACTAGGATAAAAGATGAGGAAGAAGAAATTTTGGGATTAAAAACAAAAGACATACAAAAGAAATTGGACTAATATTAATGGATTGAAAGAAAACAACATTTATAATAGGGCGAAACATGTATTACGAGAAAGGTCACGTGAAATCTCTTGAAAGTAGCCAAAGAACACTAATTTTTTTATTAAAAAATAAGAGTCAGAGTGAGGTCCTAAAATGTTTGTATTTTGCAGATAGTTTAAGGTTAAAGTTACTCAAAATGGGAAAATACTTTTTCCACTTTAAGGGAAAAATAGGAAAGCCTTGGATTCCCCACGTGTCAGTGATTTATATGGCGACGGCGCCATCAAATGGGGTGCCACTCCTCCAAACTTAAAAAAATATAGTTCTAGCGAAATTTTAATTAAAAGCAAAATAAAAAGTCTAAGAAAATGAATTTTAGTTTTATCTATGTATGACAGTCTAATATTTAACGTTTAGCGTATTATTTGACCCAAAATTTAGATCTGCATTAACCAATTAGATTTAATAAAATAGAATCAATGTTAATTAATATTAATGTCCAAAAGATATGTTAGCTAATTTGTAATTTGATAATATGTATATTAGCTGAATGGCAATAAATATTGACAACACAGATAATATTCAATGACCCAAAATGAATGACATTTAAGTAAATAATAACGTGTGAGTCGCCCGAAAAGGGGTGAGATCTATGGATATTCTTTCTAAAAATGATGAATGATTGATAAACCTTCTAATGCCCAGGTTGTTCTTGGATCAAATGAAAAAGTTAAGCAAAAATCTTAGAAAAAAAGTATTTGCGGTATATTTGCAATAAAGCCATATTCTATATAGAAAGTCAATGTGTTTTCTTACAAACGAATATCTTATGTCCCTTATCCTTGTGTCTTTTTCTATTGATAGAAAACATATATCTAAAAACCCTAATAGTACATGTACAAAAATTATCCACTAAAATATTCTCTTTTGATGTCTTATCCTAAAACTAGCTGTTATTCACTCACATCATTTATTTATGTCTTAAGCAACTAACTTAATTAAGGCTCCACTATTGAAGTTTGAAAAAAAAAAAAGCAATAGTAATTCTTTTTTGTTTTTAATGAATTTCAAATATTTCAGGATAAATTTTGTCTGCCTAAATGATCAATTTTGAGAAGAGGGAGCAGTATATTTAAATGACCAAGTTGTACAAAATATTGTTTTATGTCAATAGTGCTTATGATGGGGTCTCAGGCTTCTCATTGGCTTATAAAAGTAGCTCCTTTCCTGACTTTGATGTGAGGCAAACCCTTGGCCAAACTTCACCCAAAAAAACTTTGTTTAATTTCCAAAAAGCTCAAACAAGCCCAAGTAAGCTTTCCTTTCCTTCATACTTCACTTTTAACCTAAAATACCTAATATTCTCTTAATCCATTCGTTTTTTCTTTAATTAATCTTTTTTTTTTGTAGAGATAACCCTAGCAAGATAAGATGGGAAGGGGAAAGATTGTGATAAGAAGAATTGATAACTCATCAAGTAGGCAAGTGACTTTTTCTAAGAGAAGGAATGGATTGTTGAAGAAAGCTAAGGAATTAGCTATCCTCTGTGATGCACAAGTTGGATTGATTATTTTCTCAACTACTGGAAAGCTCTATGAATTTTCTAACACAAGGTAATTATTTTTCATTTTCATATATACTATATATCTCATTTTGTTTTTTATATTATGATGTTCTTTTTTCGAATCCTATGCTGTTTAATGTGGTAAGCACTACAAATACCATCAACTTGAAATTGCTTTTTGCCTTCTTGTCCAATACCATCAACTTGAAATTGAATATTCCTAATTACCTGTTCTCTATTTTCTGCTCATAAAAAAAACTACAAATAATACATCTCTTGTGTTCTTATATACTAAGTAGCTTGAGGGTCTCTCTTTGCTAATTTGATAAGATCATGAGCTAATATTCACTAATAATATGACAGCTTATGTAATCATCGCATGAAATTATACATGCTTAATTTGAGATAGCTTAACTATAAATTATAATACAATCAAAATTTTAAGTGATACATCTATTATATTCAGATTATATGTTAGTCGGGTCTTCCCAAAATTGTTGCCGCACATGTACCATACTCCAAAAATCTATAAATTGTAGATTATATATGTGTTTATACATATTTGAAGGCATTTTTAAAAAATTCGAACAACATAGGTTTTATATATATATATATATATATCTCACAAGAATACATATTAAACTGTATAATTATTTACTGAATGGTCTTTTTTTATTTTTTTCCTTTCTTCAAGGATATTAATGTTCCCTTCTCAGTTATACGGATTCCTAATTCGACATAAACAAGGAAATAAATGGAGAAAGTTGCTCAGATTTAGAAGTTTTTCTTTAGGACAGGAAGATATAACACGAAGCTGCTTAGATTTGGGTCAGATAGATCCTAGCATGATTAATGTTTGTCCATGATAAGTAAAAAGGGGGAAAAAGGGCCGCCCGGTGCACAAAGCATCCCACATTCACGCAGGGTCCGAGGAACGGCTGCACCTCAAAGGATGTAACGTAGACAGTCTACCCTAATGCAAGCATTAGTAGCTACCCACTGCTTGAACTTGTGACCTATAAGTAAAAAATTAGGGTATGCAATTGATGCTTCGAAAAGGAACTTGTTGATAGTGTGGAAGTACCATTTTCTATCCAGTTTTCTAACATCATATCAGAATGAACATATTGATAATTCCATACCTACATCCTAAAGTTCTACATGAGACCATAATCTATATATTAATAAACCTAAGAAACATCAATATATAGCATACATAGTGAATTGTTTAGCGTTGCACCATAACGGAAGCTCTAAAAATTGAATCTACTGATCAAATTATTCCCCTTTAAGGTGCCTTGCACGTTATAATATTATCAACTTCATCACTAACTTCTGAGAGTTTAGCTATACAACTGATAGTCTAAAAAATATTTACACAATCAAGTGACATATAATTAAGTATTAGCTATGTATATGATAAGTATTACCTTAGTTGTAAGCTATATAAAAATGGTAACTAAACTAAGCAATATATTAAATTACATAGTGTTTATAACTTAATTCTTTTCTCGTACTCATGTTTTTTTTTATGGGACGTAGTTTGACTCGGCATAAATTTTAGTAAAAATGAAGACTTCTAAAACTTGTGGTTTTAAAAGCTTAAAGCTTTTGTGGGTCTCTCAATTTGTGTGGCTATAAAGGCTTCTCACTAAGGGTAAATTGAATAATAAACGGAAAAGTTTAAAGTTAAATGATTGCAAATATAGTAATGTTTCATTCTTTTTAGAACGGATTAACAAGAAGCATGGATGGATAAGTGTAGATACTAGCTAGTAATTGTTGCTCCCTAATGCACACGCAAGTATACGTGATTGACAAGTAATATATGATTGTAAGTCCAGATATCGTACCCATGGGGACTTTTGATTAACTTTCAACTAAATTAAACCCAAGCAATTAATCTATTCAAGTGAATTCTAAAGTATGAATATTTAATTAAAGATAATCTACAGCAGTAAACTAAGAAATAAAGGAAACAAATTGGCGAACTTAGATACGAATTCAATGGGAGAAAATATTCTAGAGCTATGGCTTAGCTAATACTCCCGTTGAGTTTTTTACCTAAATTGTCTAATTAATATATCTAATTTATTAATTAACAGGGTTAATAATGCTCGTAGCCTTCTCCTGAAGTGCAACTCGCCTATTTAAGCTAACCTAACGCCTATATTCCTATGGAATTAGGATTAACAAGAATGCATTTATAATTTCCGTATAATAACCAAGCAAGGCGAGTAGCTATGTTCATATCCTAACCGCAAATCTGTTTCCGATGCTCGAGTTCAAGATCTTGCTCTATTCAATCTTATATGCAATCTAGAATTCCCTCTCCCGAGTTCAATCCTAGATTCGTAGATAGTATTTAATTGGTGATAAAAAAATTAAATAGTTAAGCGCAAGATTGAATAAATAAACCAATATGATAAAATAATAAGAACAATCTAAGTTTCAAACTACAACGTTCATATAGTACCCCACAACTCTAGAACTAATAAACTATGAAATTAAGAAAAGAGAAGAAAAACTCATTAGAGGCCTCATCCAAGCGTGGTGTGTGTTCCTCCCTCCCAAAAGTCACGTTCTCTCCACAAAAATCACATTTAAAGACTATTTAATACAAGCTCACTTTGAAATAGCCTTTTTAGATTAGCTCGTTCATTCTCTCGTGCGCACGCGAGAGTGAACGAGCAAAGTTCTTCTCTCTTTTTTTCTTCTAGGTCTCTCGTGCACTTCCATGCCTTTTGCTATACTATGTCTTTTTCCCCCAAGCTTTTCCTCAGTACCTCGTTCACTCTTGTGTGCAAGCGAGAGTGAACGAGCAAAGTCCTTCTTTTGTCTTTTGGTCCCAAATCAACTTCTTTTGCTCACATTTCGTTCAACTTGCTCCTACACATAAGAATGCAAGCAATGAGCATAATTCACTACAAAAACTCATGTAATATACCGTAACCACACAAGTTATGAGATGAAAGTACATCAAAAATTATGTATTTTTGGCCGTTTATCAACACCCCACACTTAAACTCTTGCCCGTCCTCGAGCAACTTTCTACACTTTACAACAACACGACCTTTTAAAACAACTATCATAACTCATCATACCAAGAATATTTAAAATAGACTAAGCACAATAGTGTAATATCCTCACCTCAAAATTTGACTCACAAGCATCACGCCATTTTCACAACACGTTCACTTACTTTAACATAGAGGTCAACGACATTACCTTTCCTTCATGAATCAAGTGCCCTCACATGACAAAAGAGAGTAGTTCCACATACATAAAATTCAAGAATAATTAGGAACTCAATATAGAAATAATTCACTCACTCTCAGAAACAACATTCATATGCCACAAAAGATGAACCATAGGCTTGCCCGTAGTATATTACTCTATTAATAGAGCTTATTCAATCTAGGATCAAGTAGGACTTTAATTGGTGGTAATGTAGGCTGTGTGATGGGTAGGATATATTTGGATATAAGAGTGACTACACCTCTCTAAGCACTTTAATACATACATTTTAATAATTAGAACCCCACACTTATGTCAAACTCTAACTCCACCTTCATATCAATGTGTATAAACTGCATAGTCCTTTAAGCACAATTACATCAAAAATACCACTATCAAGGAATATTTTTCACAACAATAAAACTCTCTATCTCTCTCTCTCTCTCTATATATATATATATATATGTGTATGTATATGTATATATATGTATGTGTATATATATATATATATATATATGTATGTATGTATTCAATTCAAGTGGCTCTTACTTTTTCCAAACAATGCACCTTTCTCCTTATTTTATTAGTTCCACCCAAAAGCCAAATCAACCACCCCACACTTTAACTTTTAAAAAGTTCATTACAATTCAAGTGCTCATGAGAGGTGAAAAGGTTTAAATAGATGGTTAATTCAAACAAATGGGTAAGGTTTGTAATGTGGTTGCCACAGAAAGATTACAGGCTCAAAGGGTTACCTATGATACATAACAATTAGACGGGTAAAATATATAACTAGTTCAATAAAAAAAGGCATATATCACTTCCAAGACTGAACAAAACTACAATTTCACTTTGCAAATACACGGGCAAGTTCTAGTAGTCAAATGAAATGTATAGAATGACACAAACAACCCTCACACATATATGGCACATAAATCACTCAGGATTGGACTCATCAAGACACTCTAGTCAAAGCAATTAAGCAAAGTTAAGATCATAAAATTAAAGGTAATTATACAGGAGTAAAAAATTGAGCCTAGACGTCACAACCAAAGTACTCACTATTCTCAAGGCATAAAAAAGTCAAGAGATATTGCTTCAATTCCAATCACAACACACTAGCTCCTACGTAGTCCTAAAAAAATACAACTAACTATACCCGGTTCAAACAAAACACTTGAAAAAGAACCACGACACAAAGAAAATCCAAGGGGGAATGATTACACTACCTAACAAAAGAAAATCTTTTTGTCTTTTTTCTTTCGACTTAAATCCCTCAAGAAATCTGTCGAATAAGATCCATCGTCGGGGGAAGTTCAATTTTTCTACTTTTTTTAACAAAAACTACTACACTTAAAACAAGTACTACAACCAAGATAAGATAGCAAAAAAAATCACCCAGATAATCTCCTCACCACACACTTAAAATTATGCAATATCCTCAATTCACACTATAAATAATAAGAGGGTAAAAGAGACTCTCTGGTAGGCCAAAGGTCGAAGAATTAGCAGCTCACGGGATACTCAGATTTCTCCCGATTGGTATCCTTTGTACGGGCAACCCCCACTTAGTTTCAACCATCGGTTTTGCATATGCCTAATGGCATTGACGCCATGCTCATACTCCTACAAAACATTTAAAAAAAGACTACAAAAATATACAATAATAAATTAAAAAAATAATCAAAACAAAAAGAGACAATAGGATTGGGTTACCTACCAACAAGCGCTTCACTTAATGTCACGGCACGACGCCATCACTTTCACCACTTTTTCCTCCACCTTGAGGATATGAATTGCGTCCCCAGTTTTGCATCAATTTTTCTGTCACGTTCCTGGGCGGTGGCGTAAAAATAAAGGAACCAAGCAATAGGTATCGCATTTTGAACTTCTTGGCCCTTAATTGAGGGATGCCATTGTCTCCTTGGAATCACTAATTTCAGAATATATGCACTTTGTTCCTCATCCATTGACTCCTTCATATGCTCACATGAATCAAATCTCGTGTCACTAACCAAGCACACTGTTGAAAAATAGTTAGAATGAGGTCCAATGCGCTCTAACTCTAGAATTGCTTCACTTTTGACATCCTCACTTTTGCGCACTTCGTCAACCTTGGAAACATTAATAATTTGGTCAAATAGTTCCTCTTTTCGCTGCATAAGTTGGCCGGTATCCACAACAATTAGTTGTAGGGCATCAGACGCCTCAACTTTTTTATTCAATTGAGCCTGCAGGTCATGAATATCTGAGCCAAATTCGTCTATCTCTGGCATGAGCTCATTTCTTCCTTCTATAAGTTGTTTTGTCATCTTTGAAAGACCATCACGAAGAAACTCATGAGATTTTATCAATCGAGCTTGTTCCTCTAGCCAAGATTGACTCACTATATCTGCTTATTCAAAATTATCTTCTTGTGGGAACTCGCTCTCTTTAGCCAATTCTTCCGCTTTGGCCTTCATTCTCATGATTTCTGCACCAATCATTTGTATAGCCTTTTGATTTTCATCTTGTTGCTCGGATACTTGCGTTGTCATCATGTCACGTTGCTCAACTACTTGCCTCATCATGCCCATAAAATGAGCCACGCTTTCTATATTCTCCACTTCATTGCTCCTATCAAACTCATAAATATTATTAGAAACATTATAATAAGAGCTATGAGAAGGATAATAAGAATTAGGATAACCATCCTAATGGCCACCTTGACAACCACACACATTACAAAAATTCCACACATAAGATTGAGATTCACAATTTTGCCACAAGTGTGGTCCTCCACAATATGGACAGGGATCGCCAAAATAAGAATAACCAATATTCGATCAATTCTCGTTCCAAGATACCCTGTAAACAAAGATAATAAAATATTAAAATAAGCTAAAATTTAAAAACTTGAATAGACAAAAAGTAAAAATCTAATCTAGTAAACTAGTTAATTTCTAAATCCTCGTTGAGTTTTCTACCTAAATTATCTAATTAATTTATCTAGTTTATTGATTGACGGGGTTAATATTGTTCGTAGCCTTCTCCTGAAATACAACTTGCATATTCAAGCCAACCTAACGTCTATATTCCTATGGAATTAGGATTAACAAGAACGCATTTATAACTCCCGTATAATAACCATGCAAGGCGATTAGGTATATTCCTATCCTAAATGCAAATCCGTTCCCGATACTCGAGTTCAAGATCTTGCTCTACTCAATTTTATATGCAATCTAGGATTTCCTCACCCGAGTTCAATCTTAGATTCGTAGATAGTATTTAATTGGTGATCAAGGAATCAAACACTTAAGCGCAAGATTGAATAAATAAACCAATATGATAAAATAATAAGAACAATCTAAACTTCAAAACTATATCGTTCATGTAGTACCTCACAACTCTAGAACTAATAAACTATGAAATTAAGAAGGAGAAGAGAAGAAAAACTAGTTAGAAGCTTCCTCCAAGCGCGGTGTGTGTTCCTCCCTCCCAAAAGTCACGTTCTCCCCACAAAAGTCACGTTTAAAGACTTATTTATATGGGATAGGGTTAGCATTGGGTGAAATAATACAAGCCCACTTTGAAAAAACCTTTTTAGGTTAGCTCGTTTACTCTCTCGTGTGCACGCGAGAGTGAACGAGCAAAGTTCTTCTCTTTTTTTTTTTTTTTCTTTTCTAGGTCTCTCGTGCACTTCCATACCTTTTAATTCTACTATTCGGAGACAATTTTGCCGCTACTTGATAAAAGATTGAAATTAACATTATTAGTTGCTTGGGAAAGGAAAGAAAGATCAATAATGTCGTTAATGTATTTGGAATAGTTATTCTATCTACTTCACTTTGTCGTTTCCTTTCATATTTTTATCGTGAGTATACATATAGAAACAATACAATTAATTGACCAGTTATTTTCCCCTTTTCAAATACCAGTATGAAATCAATTGTTGAACGATACAATAAAACGAAAGACGAGCATAATCAATTGCACAATCCAGTTTCAGAAGTGAAGGTAATATTTTCATCACCCTACTACTACTTTCTGCATGTGCTTGAAAATTTCGGTATATACGTGCTAGAAATTTGCATCTTGTTATGTTTTTAAATAGTTGGCTGATTTTATTGTTATAGTGGGAAAAAATCATTGATCATATTCCAAATTAATTCAAGAGAATTGATTTACTTGAATTAGGGATCTTTGACAAAAACAACACTTCAACATCTAAACTAGAATATTAGATACACACAAGGAATGTGAAGAAAACCTCAATTAATTGAGAGAACGTACGGAGATTTTCTTGATTTGCAAACTCTAGCTACTCGGGTAGTCCAAGTCCTGCACAATCAAGAGGAACATAACGAACTATTTTTTAATGGAATTATGTTAGAGAAAGAAGCAGAAATGAAGAGTACTTTCTGCCACTGTGTGTTCAAGTACAAATCTTTGCTAGACGAACCAGTCAGTATATACACCTAATGTAGTGAATGGTTTAGGTTATGACCCTTTTCTTTAAAGAACAGCTAGGCGCTAGCCAAGGAAATGTAATGCCCATAAGTCGGATACTGAAAGATAGCTGCATTCTGAAACCCAGCACACATATATAGCTAGCTGCAAAGGATCTCTTTTAATTTTCATGATCAAATGTTATTTCGCATGATTCCTTTAAAAAGTAGTTCGTTTGTCTTGGTCAAACAGTTTGGCTGGGATGTGACGTGATGCATCCCCTTTTAAAATTGTTTGTAAATTCATCGTCAATCTATACTATCTTGAAAAGATATTCTCATAAGAAAGAGATGCAGAGGCATCCCGCATTTTACTTACTAATCAAGTAAAAATAAAATAAAAAAATGCAACTTAGACGTAGAGAGGCGGATCTAGAGCAGTCCAATGAGTTTAACTCACCATATTACCTTCCGATCGATCCACAAGTACATATGCAACCAACAAAGAATTGCTTGTGTATATGTATAGATAAAATGGATCATTCTGAATTCACTGACTATATATATATGTGGGATAACTATTCTGTGATAACTTTTTCTTCTTATCCTGTGAGGCTCATATTGAAGAAATGGGAAAGGAGGTGCCTAACTTTGTTGACAAATTTGTTGAAAAAAAATGGGAAAGGAGGTGCCTAACTTTGTTGAAGAGAAATGGGATAGGAGGTGCCTAACTTTGTTGAAAAATTTGTTGAAGAAAAATGGGATGGAAGGTGCCTAACTTTGTTGCAAAATTATATGACTAAATGTATCTTCTTTGTAGTAGTTGGATGGAAACTCTTACTATAAATAGAGGCATCCATTCTTCATTTCTAACACACCAAAATAAGAGAGAAACAATAGAAGTTAGAGAGAGTAATCCACATATTGCAGTCTGTGAGATAAATAGTGAGTGTGAGTAATATTGTAGTGAGATATTTTAAATAAAGAGTGTTATTTATTTCAAAGTTGTAGTAGTCTCTTGACACTACTAACTTGTACTATTATAGTGATTATATTGCTCCGCTCGGGTATTGTATTTTACCCCATTAAAGAGTTGGTGTCGTTGTTACTCTCTTGTGTTATTATTATTTGTCGTAGATATTATTCCTGGGCGGGATTATTATTTTTTCCAACAACGTGGCATCAGAGCCATGGCAAATAATGGCCCGCTATCTTTTCAGTATCCCCGTTTCACAAAAGATAATTATGAGAAATAGTGTCTACATATGAAAGCCATTCTTGGTTCTCAGGATGTATGGGAAATCATAGACAGAGGGTATACAAAACCCGATAATGAGGAAGCTCTGCCTCAAAATGAAAAAGAGGTCTTGGCAAAGACAAGAAAGAAGGATCAACAAACCCTCACGCTCATCCACCAATGTTTGGATGATGTCATGCTTGAGAAGGTGACAGATGCTACTACCTCAAAGGAAGCTCGAGGGATTTTACAAAATTCTCTTCAAGGAGTTGACAAAGTGAAAAAGGTAAAACTTCAAACTCTAAGGGCTGATTTTGAAATTTTAAAAATGAAAGAATCCGAATGCATCTCAGATTAGTTTTCAAAAGTGAAGGTTGTTGTAAATCAACTAAGAAGATACGGGGAGGACATAGAAGATGTCCGTGTGGTAGAAAAGATCCTTCGTACTTTAACTCCTAAATTTAATTTTGTGGTGTGTGCTATTGAGGAGTCTAAAGATTTAAAATCTATGATGGTAGAGAAATTGAAAAGTTCTTTACAGGCCCATGAAGAAACGATCAAAAGGAGACAAGAAGTGCCATCAGAGCAATTTCTTAAAACTCAGGTATCCTTCAAGAATTATGGAGGTGAAACAAGCTATGGAGAAAACGGACGAGGCCGAGGCCGAAGAGGTCATGGAAGAGAAAGAAGTAATGGTAACAACTTCTACAATGAAGTTAAAATCCACCAAACATTCAGAGGTCGTGGTCGTGGACAAAGAGGAGGAAGAGGACGTGGCTACTACCAAGAAAATAATGGACAAAGGTATGACAAATAAAAAATTGAGTGTTATAATTGTCAAAAATTTGGCCATTACTCTTGGGAATGTCATAGCAATGTTGAAGAAAAAGCTAACCTTATTGACGACAAGAAAGAAGAAAATGAGTCAACATTGTTAATGGCACTCAAGGAAGAAGACGGAGATGATTGCAACTCGTGATATTTGTACAATGGAGCAAGCAATCATATGTGTGGATGCAAAGAGAAGTTTGTGGAGATTAATAAAATGGTGAGAGGTAATGTATCCTTTGGAGATACCTCAAAGGTTCAAATCGAAGGGATAGGTACGATTCTGATCTCCTGTAAAGATGGTAGTCACAAGTTAATTCAAGATGTTTATTATGTGCCAAAATTAAAAAGAAATATTTTAAGTTTGGGCCAACTTCTTGAAAAGGAATATGACATCCACATGAAAAATATGCATCTTTGGCTTAGTGATTCAAGGGTAATTATAATTGTTAAAGTGCATATGGCTAAGAATAGGGTATTCTCTCTGAATCTTAAGACAATTGATGCAAAGTGTTTGAAGGCTAAGGTGCAAGATGAATCATGGTGTTGGCATATGCGATTTGGGCACTTGAATTTTGTAGCGCTCAAATTAATGGGAGAAAAGAACATGGTACAAGGCATACCAATAATCAACCATCCAAATCAATTGCTTGTCTTCTTGGAAAACATGCAAGTAGGAGTTTTCCAAAGGAGGCCATGTCAAGATCAACCAAGCCGCTCTAGCTTGTCCATACTGATGTGTGTGGACCAATCAATACACCTTCTTTTGGTAAAAGAAAATACTTTCTGCTTTTCATTGATGACTTTAGTAGAAAGACTTGCGTTCATTTCTTGAACCAAAAATCTGAAGCTTTTGCTACATTTAAAAATTTCAAAGTACTTGTGGAGAAAGAAAGTGGCTATAAAATTAAAGCTCTAAGCTCCGATAGAGGAGGCAAATTCACTTCAAATGAATTTAATGACTTCTGTCAACTTCATGAAATTCGTCGCTCTCTAACGGTACCTTATTCACCTCAACAAAATGGTGTTGCAGAGAGAAAGAATCGAACGATTCTTAATATGGCTAGATATATGTTGAAAGCTAAAAGTATGCCCAAGGAATTTTGGGCCGAAGCTGTTTCTTGTGCAATTTATTTGAATAACAGGTCTCCAATAAGAAATGTTAGAGATCAAATGCCCCTAGAAGCATGGAGTGGAAGAACGCCAAGTGTCAAGCACTTGAGAATCTTTGGGAGCATAGCCTATGCTCATGTGCCACATCAAGGGAGAGCAAAACTTGACGATCGAAGTGTCAAGCATGTGTTTGTTGGCTATGATACGAGTTCAAAATGCTACAAGCTATACAACCCAAGCAGCGGCAAAGTGGTGGTAAGTCGCGATGTTGAATTTGATGAAGAATTGGCATGGGATTGAGAAGCTCAGGAAGAAACTTCATATGATTTTCTTCCATACTTTGGTGATGAAGAAGAACCAGAGACTGTGGAACCTGTGTAGGATACAACTCCACCTCTTTCTCCAACCAATGTTGCATCTACCTCTTCTCAAGAAAGTTCAAATAAACAGCCGCAAAGGACAAGGAGTATTCAAGAGCTCTACTAGGATACATAAGAAGTTACTAATTTTGATTTTTTATGTTGTCTCTTTGCTGACAGTGAACCAATGAACTTTGATGAAGCTGTTACAAACAAAAAGTGGAGATAAGCCATGGAGGAGGAGATTGAGTCAATAGAGAAGAACAACACTTAGGAGTTAACTACTCTTCCCAAGGGTCATCGAGCAATTGGAGTAAAATGGATATACAAAATAAAGAAGAATGTTGATGGAGATGTGGAGAAATGCAAGGCACGACTTATGGCTAAAGGCTACAAGCAAAGGCAAGGCATTGACTATAAAGAAGTCTATGCACCTGTTACCTGCATGGAGACGATTCGTTTGCTGATCTCTTTGTCGGCGCAAATGAAGTGGAAGATTCATCAACTAGATGTCAAACTAGCCTTCTTGAATGGCTATCTTGAAGAAGAAGTCTATGTTGAACAACCATTGGGTTTCATGGTCAAAAACCATGAAGATAAAGTGTTGCGGTTGAAGAAAGCTTTATATGGATTAAAGCAAGCCCCACGAGCATGGAATAGCTGTATCGATAAGTATTTTCAAGACAATGGGTTTACTTGTTGCTTCCATAAATATGCTTTTTACCTTAAAGTTCATACTAATGGAGATATCTTACTTGTTTGTCTTTATGTTGATGATCTTATTTTCACGGGTAATAACCCAAGTTTGTTGGAAGATTTCAAGAAAGATATGTCCCGTGAGTTCGAGATGACAGACGTAGGGCCCATGTCATATTACCTGGGCCTAGAAGTGAAGTAGATGGAGGATGGAATTTTTATCTCTCAAGAAAGATATACAAAGGAGATATTGAAGAAATTCAACATGCTCAATTGTAACCCCGTGAACACACCAATGGAAAGTGGGACAAAATTGTCCAAGTTTGATGAAGGAGAAAAAGTGGATCCCACATTTTTCAAAAGTCTTGTGGGAAGTTTGAGGTACTTGACTTGTACTAGGCCAGATATACTTTTTGCAGTTGGAGTAATAAGTCGCTTCATGGAGGCTCCTACCTCTACTCACTTGAAGGTTACTAGAAGAATTCTTCGTTACCTAAAAGGTACGATCAATTTTGGGTTATTTTATTCTTCTTCTAGTGATTTAACCTTGTGGGATATTGTGATAGTGATTATGCAGGAGATATTGATGATAGAAAAAGTACAACTGGTTTTGTATTTTTCTTGGGTAATTTTATTATTTCTTGGAGTTCAAAGAAACAGTCCATAGTTACTCTCTCGACTTTTGAAGCGGAATATATATCAGCAACATCATGTACCTGTCATACTATTTGGCTAAGAAGATTATTAAAGGAGCTCAATTTGCCACAAATTAAGGCTACAGAGATTTGTATTGATAACAAATCTGCAGAGGCACTTGCCAAGCATCCGGTGTATCACGATCGAAGCAAGCATATAGATATAAGGTACTATTTCATCAGAGAGTGCATTGCCAATAAAGAAGTCGAGCTCAAATATGTGAAGTCTCATGATCAAGTTGCAGACATTTTTACAAAGCCTTTCAAGTTTGAAGATTTTCAGAGATTGAG
Source organism: Nicotiana glauca (assembly GCA_026770625.1). NCBI lineage: Eukaryota > Viridiplantae > Streptophyta > Magnoliopsida > Solanales > Solanaceae > Nicotiana > Nicotiana glauca. The sequence continues at coordinate 72,951 of MU675773.1, forward strand.
AACAAGACTTGGGCTGAAGAAGAAAAATCAAAATTAAGGGAGAGATTTGTGAGGCTCATTTTGAAGAAAAATGAAAAGAAGAAAAATGAGATTGGAGGTGCCTAACTTTGTTGAAGAAAAATGGGATAGGAGGTACCTAACTTTGTTGACAAATTTATTGAAGAAAAATTGGGATAGGAGGTGCCTAAATTTGTTGAAGAAAAATAGGATGGAAGGTGCCTAACTTTGTTGAAAAATTATATGACTAAATGCATCTTCTTTGTAGTAGTTGGATGGAAACTCTTACTATAAATAGAGGCATCCATTCTTCATTTCTAACACACCAAAATAAGAGAGAAACAATAGAAGTTAGAGAGAGTAATCCACAGATTGTAGTCTGTGAGATAAATAGTGAGTGTGAGTAATATTGTAGTGAGATATTTTAAATAAAGAGTGTTATTTCTTTCAAAGTTGTAGTAGTCTCTTGACACTACTAACTTGTACTATTATAGTGGTTATATTGCTCCGCTCGAGTATTGTATTTTACCCCATTAAAGAGTTGGTGTCGTTGTTACTCTCTTGTGTTATTATTATTTGTCGTGGATATTATTCCTGGGCGGAATTATTATTTTTCCCAACATATCCATCATTCAAGATATTACTAAACCTATGAGTTAACTTAAAATAAAGTAAAACTAATCTACTCTCATTATGTGATTTCCCAGATAGTCGAAAACAGAAGTTGTTGGATACTATTCAAAATCTAGAGGAACTGTGTGGGAAATGTGAAAAGTGAGAAGATAGACCGACTTGCTCTTAGATAAGAGATAGTACCAGAATCTCAGATTGATTTCTAGCTAATGTTTGTTGTAAAAAAGGGCACTGAAATTGGAAGATTGACAGAAGGATGGAAGTTGATTTCTTTGTCATCATTTGGCTGCATAACTAGACAGATGTATTAAGTTATTAACCTTCAAAGAATATTACTCTGTGACAAAAGGCTATTTAGGGCCATTTGTCTTTTGGACAAGTTAAAACACTCTTTGTGCTGAGATTTTTATAAAGAACCAATCACAAATTACTATATTTGATGTTATGTCACATTTGTTTTTATACCTATTTCAAAGTACAATCTGAAAATTTTGATTGCTGACTTTAGTTTTGAGTAAATTTAAGTTTCAAGCAAGTGTTGTCAGCCCCTGCATGCATTATTTATTCTTTGCTACTACTAGTTAATAAACGCTTATTACATAGACCTGCAAGTGCCTTTTAAGTGGCCAGATTATATAAATATTTTTACACGAACTTAACGTCTATACTTTTGATACTGAAACTTGTACATTCACAATCCCTGAGTATTCTTGCAAGCTTTGGCAGAAAGAGGCAGCAACGTTGCGACAACAATTACAGGAACTGCAACAAAATCATAGGTAGTGTATTACTCTTGATACGAGGATATATAGTAGTCTTATTCAAGCATAATTCTAATCAACTAGCAAATAATAAACCAGGCAAGTCATGGGGGAACAGCTATATGGGTTGGCTATTAAGGACCTACAAAATCTGGAGAATCGACTAGAAACGAGCATAAGAGGCATCCGTATGAAAAAGGTCAGGAACCAACATGACTCGATAATATGCATCTTGGATTGCTGAAACATAAAAACTCACTAATGTCCTTTGGTTGGTGCAGGAGCAAATATTACATAATGAGATTCAAGAGCTATCTTGGAAGGTAATACAAAATAGTAGTAGCAATTTTCATGTTTCATCACATGAAGAAGAGATTGGAAAAGGATAAAAATATTGTTAATCTGATGTCTTGACTATGTTCCTATGTTTACTAACTCACACAGGGAAGTCTAATGCATCAAGAAAATTTGGAACTCGTCCAGAAGGTGAGTAATGAAAAGTGAATAAGAATATTAAAGAGAAAGACATAAAAAATGTAGGGGTTTCTGAAATATGAAAAAGATTAGTTTATTTATCTATATTATATTAAAAGCACGAAGGCTCTTAGCGAAATGTCGTTCACCTTTTTTACCCTTTAAAATATAGAGTTCACATTAGACAAAATAGTAATTTGAGTATTTCATTAATGTTTAGAAATAATTATTTAACTAATTCTCCTCTAATTTAGGAAGGCTATTTAATTATTCTCCTAAAGTTAATACTCCCTACATTGTTAATACCTTTAAGGTTTTGAAGACCTTTTTTGTAGTTAAAAAAAATTTACGTCGCCTAAGTTTTCGCCCCTACGTCCAACTCTCTATGTTGGAGTATTAAATGTGTTTATTTTGTAGTTAATACCTTTTAGGTTTAGGAGATCTTTTTTATTTAAGTTTATCTCGCACACAATTTTCTTTTTGGTTAGGAGTCTTTATTATTTGGTACTCTCTCTGGTCCACAATAAGTGATTTTTTGGCTATTTTTATACAGATAAAGAAATTCACCTTTTAACATTAATTAACAATAAAATTGACCATATTAACCTTTACTATCCCCACATAAATACTCCTAGCACATACTCCAACACTATTTACTCCAAGGACAGTGTAAGAAAAATTAATTCATTCATTCTTGAAATCTAGAAAATTTACTTATTTTGGACCACAAAAAAATACCAAGATATCACTTATTTGTGGACCGAAGAGAGTAAAATTTAAGTATGTGCGTTGCGTGTGTACCTAATCTCAATATGTAAATATACTTACTAAAAATTATATTCGAGTATGTGTGTCAATTTGATGATCAATATTTATCATTTTCAAGAACTCAAATTTTTACTTAATATATTTTTGTGATGCCAATCCAATCTCGACGAAAAAAAGGAAAAGAAAATATATCCTTATTATTTATATTTTTTAAAGTAATTCTCATTAATATAGGGTACACGCGCAACGCGCGTAACGTGAGACTAGTATATCTAAAACATTTTTTCCTTTTATATAAAAAATTCTACTACTAAATATATATTTTTTTAAATACCTATAAAACTATTATTAATGGGGCCCCCAAATTACACAAACCTTACTTGTAATAACAGTAGAGCCGGACCTGGTTTAAACACTAGATGCGAGTAAATTTTATCCCTATTCCATCGATGAGTCAAAAAAGAATTTCACAGGCTATTGGTACAAGGGATGCAAATGAATTGAAGGGAAACAGCACTACTCCATATTACTTCACAGTTAGTAGGGAAGTGCATGCCCCCATCCATCTGCAATTAAGCCAACCTGAGCAACACAATTTTGCAAGAGTAGTATCTAACCAAAGGTAAAATTTTTTTCCTTTTATTAGCAATTGCACCTCTAATTCATTAAATTAGAAAAACAATAATATTCATCAATTATTTTCTAGCCTTGGTTTCTAATTCATTAAATTAAATGATTCTGAACACGTAAAAATATACTATGAGATACAGAGCATGCAGTTTATTCACTCGTAGCCAACAATGGATTTAATTTATGTACATTGACAGTGCAAAAATATTTATACTATCAATGTATTTTAACTTATTGTAGCGGGTAAAATGTTTTATTTTTCTAGGTTATTAATCCTATTTTTTATGAACGTGTTGCCTATACTTATCTTTTAAATGACCCGATAGCTTAAAAATTCTATCAGAAAGAACTCCCTTCAATGCAACACGCTTCCTGATAATTGGCTTATCTAAGATAAAATGGTTTTTGATCTTTTACAGGTAAAAGTCAATGCCAAAAATAAAGGCAAATGACTGAAAAGTTAGAACTACTCAGCAGCACCATACAGAAAAGGGCAGCAAAAGTTATACTGGGGTTTCAGTGATTAAATATTGCGTTGTTTTCATGTAGTAACAAAGCGAGATCATAATTATGATGTACTGTACTATATATATGTTACTCATACTAAATGAAATTATATGTAAAATCCAAGCTGCAATACATTCCGTGCATTTGATGCTTTATACTAACAGAGCACAAGTTCATCATACGGGAAAACTGTTTTTCTGAAAATGTCTTACAGAATGAAGGGAATAGTTACCTCTAACAGAAATCATTGAATATAAGTAACGTCTAATGTCAACATAATGTTATCAAAAATGGATTGCTGTATAATTAATAAAACAATAAACTTTCTAGAAAAACAGAAACAGAAAGTTAGTAGAACTAAAACGTAAAAATAAATTTTGAAAACAGTATACTAACTTCAAAATAAATTGTGAAAAATAGTATAGGAACAAATCGAGCCCACTGAATACACATTGTGTATTTAAGGAAATTATTCCCCTCAAGTACCCGAGGTTCTGGAATTTATCCTCCCAGAATAGAACGATTTAACTCACCAACGTATAGGTACCAAAAACACAGTTGAACAGTGAACCACTCGAAGGCTGTAAAACACACTGGAATTTTTGTGCAGAAGAAGAAGAAGTTAATCAGAAAATTTCATAAGTAAATATTCTGGGATATGAAGGAATATTTATAGCCAATTTGGTACTTGTTTTGAAAAGGCTTGCAACCTTTCAGAACAGCCATAGCTATTGGAATAGGTTTGGCACTGATTCAGAACAGCTATAGCTATTGGAAATATTGCGGGAAAAAATAAAACGGATTTAAAAAAATCCGAAACCGAAACCGAAACCGAAACCAAAGCCGAGCCGAACGAGTGACGACGAGGGCACGAGACTTGCCTTCTTGCTAACTCTTTAAGAACTAAAAGATGAGCTTCTCTATATATACACAAAGATTTTTCTTCCTTGTACCAATGAGTGACAAAGTGTATTAGTAAAGTGAACTAATTCAAATTTTTATTTCCTTCCATTTCTTTTCCCACCATTTTCCATTCATACCTTTTTTGTTATTACTAACAAAACCCAAAAATCCCCCACGTGAATGGGGAATGTCTATAAACTTAAAGGAATGCACCGACGTGTGTGTATTTTACATGCAAGAAATAATTGCATCTGGATAAGTAGGTTTCCCTTTTAACTTTCCGTAGTGAACTTATATCAGATATACTCGGTCAATCGCTAGATTTGATATCTTTGACCCGTCGAGCTTTGTTGTATACCTAGACAACATAAGTCACACAATCAATCTTTAACCATCTATGGTTCTCATGGTTGTGTTCGTTTCAGCCATGAACACCACCTGGTTTTGTGAGTGCTTAGAGAATGAGTCTTTAATTTCATTCCTCTTGAAGCGATTTACACTTCACACTCATATAGGTGATTTCTAAACGTGTAATCCTAAAGACACACTATCTGGTCATATCCATGCTTTACTTCATTTTTTAACATTGTATTCATCACGAGAATGAGTTTATTTGACAATGTTGAACCATCATTCATAACTTTGTTTGATCTCTTTGAACTAGCTCTTGGGATCTCATGTCTGCTAGTTAGAGTTACCACCATGATGACTTATCCTAGGCCTTTAACCCTATTCCCTTAGATGATCTTTCAACAACCTCTCTAGATAGGTCTTTTGTAAGTGGATCCAACACGTTATCTTTTGATTTTACGTAGTCAATTATAATAGCACCACTAGAGAGTAGTTGCCTAACGGTATTGTATCTCCATCGAATATGATGAGATTTTCCGTTATGCATAACACTCTCTGCCCTACCTATTGTCACTTGACTATCACAATGTATACAAATAGGTGCCAAAGGTTTAGGCCATATACATTTTTGCTAATATATTGATCTGTGCGATTGATCATCTTGCAATACCACGTCATATAGCCTTCTCGTATCGATATTCAGGAAACCTCTTAGATGATAGTATCAAGTTCGAAAGATTCAGGTAGTTGAATGTCATGACCCCAATCTCGGTCGTGATGGCGCCCAACACAATTGCTAGGCAAGCCCGACAAATTAATACTCACAACCCAATCACATATCACATTACCGATTAACAATATTAAATTAACAGTTTAACAAGTCTTTCAACCAGATAATTAATTAGAAGACGGTACGAAAACAATAGCATATCCAACACCTCCCAAAAGATCTAGGGTCACGAGTCTAGAGCCTCTAAATAAAACAGAGTAGTAAATCCACAACAATACCGAAGTCAAGAATACGGAAAGATAAAAGGGATAGTGGGAGGAGTCGGGTCCTGCGGACGTCAGGAAACTACCTCGACAACTCTTGAGAAACCTGGAACACAGCGGCAGCAGCTCAACTAAGCCTCTGGAATACCTGAATCTGCACACATGGTGCAGGGAGTAAAGTGAGTACTCCAACTCAGTGAGTAACAAGCATATATAATGAATGAAGGTGAGAATACACAAAATACCACAATGTAAAGCTACAACCAACAGTTTAACACAATTAACGGTAAAAACGGCAACAAACAATGACAGGAAAATATCAATGTATGAATGCAATGCAATGCACATGACCGCTGTGGCGCGCAGCCGATCCATTTGGGTACCCACGCTCACTGTGGGGGTTCAAACTCCGGAGGGGCTCCTACAGACCAAGCGCAATATCATCGTAGCATTCGCTGCGGCGTGCAGTCCGATCCACACTCAGTCCAGATATATGCATGTAAGCCACACAGGCACAGTCAAGTTTATCATTTTCAGTTCCAATTATTAGGAATCATAGATTAAGTGTTTAAAACTTTAGAAATTTACTAGTCATTTCGAGACAGTGTTTAACTCAGGACTGATATCATGAAAACATGCTAAGCATCATGGAAACACTGATAATAATCCCTAAGGGATCCAAATAATCGGCACACAGCCTAGATATGCTCATAGCAATCCAAGTAGGATGTTTACCAATCAATTTCTAGTCAATAACACAGTATGAACATTACTCGAATGGATTAAGCCATAGTCCCCGATCACAAATGACCCCACACTCACCGTAGAGTACGTGTCTCGCCTCAATATAGCGTCACAGTATGATACCGGGGTTCCAAACCCGCAGGTCATCATCTACATCTATTACTCACCTCAAACCGGCCACAAGACTAGTCCACTAAGTCTTTTCCTTTCAAATCGACCTCCTCGCGCGTCGAATCTGGCCAAAACCACAATGAATACATTACAATAGTCTAATGAAACATAACCCAATCAAAGGAATTCGAACAACACCAAAAGTCACGAAGTTGGCAAAACCCGAGCCCCGGGCCTACTTCTCGAAAAATTACTAAATTCACATTACCAGATTTCTCGTCTCGCCACGAGTCCGTACATATAAAATTTACAAAAATCTGAGTTCAAATGCTCCCTCAAATCCCTAGTTAACTCTCTTAAGTTTCAAGCCCTAACCTTCTTTTTTTAACCTTTAATTCCTTGGGTTTTCAGTGCTATTCCTTGTTTATACACCATAATATCATAATCTAAGTCCAAGAATCCATACCTGATGATAGCCCTTGAAACCCTCTTCAAAAATCGCCCAAAACCCTCTTAGTCTGAAGTGGAAATGTTATGCTCTTTAAAAAATTCGCGAAGGTTAAATTAAAAGCTTCTGCCCAGGCCTTTTCGCTTCTGCGTCACCAAAACTGCTTCTGCAGTTACCGCTTTTGCGGCAATTATTCCGCTTCTGCGGAAGTCACTTAAGTGCCACGACCGCTTCTGCGGTCCAGATAACGCACCAGTGGAACAGCCTTTGCGGTCCACATGTCCGCTTCTGCGGAGCCTGCCATGTACCGCCCTTCCGCTTCTGCGCCTCCCCGCTCGCTTCTGCGAGACCGCTTATGCGGACTCGTGTCCGCTTCTGTGGAAAGGTCAAGACCCCACTAGAACCGCTTCTATGACCTCCCCTCCGCATCTACGGAACCGCCTATGCGGTCCCTTTTTCGTAGATGTGGAAATGACAGAACCAACAAATTCCAAAACATGCAACAAACTCCAAAATCTCTGTTTAACCACCCGAACTCACCCCGAGGCCCCCGGGACCTCAACCAAAAGCACATACATGATCTATTACTTTATTCAAACTTGCTCGAATCATCAAATCACTATCGTTAACATCAAAATCATCAAATTTCCTCAAATCAAAGCCTAAGTTCAACCAAAACTTCCGAAACTCGCATTCGATCAAAAACCCAACCAAACGATGTCCGAATGACCTAAAATTTTGCACACATATCCAAAATCACCTAACGAAGCTACAACAACTCTCGGAATTCCATTCTGACCCTCGGATCAAAATCTCAACTATCAACCGGAATCCGCCAAAATTCAAACTTCGCCAATTCAAGCCTAATTCTACACCAGACCTCCAAATTCAATTTCGATCGCATTCCTATGTCACAAATCATACCCCGAAGCTAACCGAATCACCGAAATTCACATCTGAGCCCTCTAACTATATATTCAACTTTCGATTTACTTTTTCCAAAACAAGCTTCCCTCTAAGAGGCGAAGTGCCTCATTTCCAACTAAAACCAATCCAATTCTACCCGATCAACTCAAATACTGATATTGAAACATAGAGCAACATAATATGGGGGAGACGGGGCGGGAACTCACGTGATGACAGGCCGGGTCGTCACATCCTCCCCAACTAAAACAAACGCTCATCCTCGAGTGGGTCAAGAAACATACCTGGAGTCTCAAACAAGTGAGGATATCTGCTCCGCATCTCCCGATCGGTCTCCCAAGTAGCCTCCTCCATGGGCCGACCTCTTCACTGCACCTTCACCGAAGATATATCCTTTGATCTCAATCTCTGAACCTGATGACCCAAAATAGCCACTGGCTACACATCATAGGTCAAATCATCGTCCAACTGAACTGTACTGAAGTCCAACACATGAGACGGGTCCCAAACATACTTTTGGAGCATAGATACATGAAATACCGGATGAACTCCCGACAGGCTAGGCGGCAAAGCAAGCATATAGGCCACCTCCCAATCCTCCTGAGTATCTCAAAAGGGCCAATGAACCGCGGACTCAACTTCCTTTTCTTTCCAAATCTCATAACGCCCTTTATAGGCGAAACCTTCAATAAGACCTTCTCTCCCACCATATACGATACATCTCGAACCTTCCGGTCCGCATAGCTCTTCTGACGCGACTGAGCTGTACGAAGTCTCTCCTGGATCACTTTTACCTTATCTAAGGCATCCTGGACCAACTCAGTCCCCAATAGCCTAGCCTCGCCGGGCTCAAACCAGCCAACCGGAGATCTACAACGTCCCCCATATAAGGCCTCATATGGTGCCATCTGAATGCTGGAGTGATAGCTGTTGTTGTAAGCAAACTCTGCAAGTGGCAAGAAATCAGCCCAAGAACCTCCAAAATCAATAACATAGGCACGCAACATGTCCTCCAATATCTGAATGGTACGCTCGGACTGCCCGTCCATTTGAGGATGAAACGTTGTGCTCAACTCTACCTGTGTACCCAACTCTCGCTGAAAAGTCCTCCAGAACTGAGAAGTAAACTGAGTACCCCTATATGATATAATGGAAACTGGGACCCCATGCAACCGTACAATCTCCCGGATGAAAATCTCTGCTAACCACTCCGAATAATAGGTAGTACACACCAGAATGAAGTGCGCAGACTTGGTCAGCTGATCCACAATCATCCAAATCGAATCGAACTTCCTCGATGTCCGAGGGAGACCACTCACAAAATCCATAGTAATCCTCTCCCACTTCCACTCGGGAATATCCATGCACTGAAGTACACCACCGGACCTCTGATGCTCATACTTGACCTGCTGACAGTTGAGACACCGAGCTACATAACTCACAATATCCTTCTTCATTCTCCTCCACCAGTAATGCTGTCTCAAATCCTGATACATCTTCGCGGCACCTGGATGAATAGAATACCGCGAGCTGTGGGCCTCCTCCAATATCAACTCCCGAAGCCCATCCACATTGGGCACGCAAATCCGGCCCTGCATCCTCAACACACCATCACTATCAATAGTCACATCCCTGGTATCATCATGCTGAACCTTGTACTTAAGGACAAGCAAATGCGGATCATCATACTGGCGCTCTCTAATGCGGTCATACAAGGAAGACCGAGATACCACACAAACCAACACTCGACTAGGCTCCGAAATATCTAACCTCACCATCCGATTGGCCAAAGCCTGGACATCAACTGCAAAGGCCCTTTCCCTAACTAGAATGTACGCCAAACTACCCATACTCACCGCATTTCGGCTCAAAGAATCGGCCACTACATTGGCCTTCCCCAGAAGATACAAAATGGTAATGTCATAATCCTTGAGCAACTCAAGCCACCTCCGCTGCCTCAAATTAAGATCCTTATGTTTGAAAAAATGCTGAAGGCTACGATGATCAGTATATACCTCACAATATACGCCATATAGGTAGTGCCTCCAAATCTTCAAAGCATGAACTATAGCAGCCAACTCCAAATCATGTGGTAGTTCTTCTCATGGGGCTTCAATTGACGAGAAGCATATGCAATGACTCTACCCTCCTGCATCAACACGCATCCGATCCCAACTCTCGAAGCATCACAATACACGATGTAAGAACCTGAAGCTGATGGCAAAGCTAACAGTGGAGTTGTGGTCAAAGCTGTCTTGAGCTTCTGAAAGCTCTCTTCACACTCGTCTAACCATACAAATGGTGCACCCTTCTGTGCTAACTTGGTCAAGGACGAAGCAATAGATGAAAAACCCTGGACAAACCGATAATAATAACCTGCCAAACCGAGGAAACTCCGAATCTCCATGGCTGAGGACGGTCTAGGCCAACTCTGCACCGCCTTTATCTTCTTTGGGTCAACCTGAATACCATCACTAGATACCACATGTCCCAGAAAAGCCACAGACCCAAGCCAGAACTCACACTTGGAGAACTTTGCATAAAGCTTCTCTTCCCTCAATCTCTGTAATACCACTCTCAAATGCTGAGCATGCTCCTCCTGGCTATGCGAGTACACCAAGATATCATCAATAAAAACGATAACAAATGAATCCAGATATGGCCGAAACACGCTATTCATCAAATGCATGAATGCGGCTGGGGCATTAGTCAACCCAAAAGACATAACTAGAAACTCATAATGCCGATATCTCATCCTGAAAGCTGTCTTCAAAATATCAAGATCCCTAATCTTTAGCCGGTGATAGCCTGAACGGAGATCAATCTTCGAGAATACCCTTGCTCCCTGGAGATGGTCAAACAAATCATCAATACGCAGTAGACGATACTTGTTCTTCACTGTCACCTTGTTCAACTACCTGTAGTCAATGCACATTCTCATTGTGCCATCTTTCTTCTTCAAAAATAAGACCGGTGCACCCCACAGTGACACACTCGGGTGAATGAACCCCTTATCTAGGATTTCTTGAAGTTGCTCCTTCAATTCCTTTAACTCAGCTGGTGACATACGATAGGGAGGAATATATATGGGCTGAGTGCCCGGCACTAGATCAATACCGAAATCAATGTCCCTGTCCGGCGGCATGCCCGGCAGGTCTGCTGGAAACACATCTAGGAAATCCCTCGTAATGGGCACAGAATCAAGACTAGGAGTCTCAGCTCCCATATCTCTCACAAATGCCAAGTACGATAAAAAACTTTTCCCAACCATCTGTTGGGGCTTTAGGAAGGAAATCACCCTGCTAGGAACATAGTCGGTCATACCTCGCCACTCAATCTTCGAAACACCCGGAATAGCCAACGTAGCTGTCTTGACATGATAGTACAGAATAGCATGGTACGGAGATAGCCAATCCATACCCAGAATCACGTCAAAATCTACCATACCCAATAACAACAAGTCAGCTCGGGTCTCCAGACCCCCAATAGTCACCAGACAAGATCGATATACGTGATCCACAATAATAGTATCACCCCCTGGGGTAGATACATGCACAGGCAAAGCAAGACAACCACGGGTCGTACTCAGGTGATGAGCAAAATATGTAGACACATAAGAGTATATAGACCCGGGATCAAATAAAACAGAAGCATCCTTGTGGCAGACTGAGATAATACCTGTGATAACAGCATCTGACGCAATGGCGTCCCTCCTGTCTGGGAGAGCATAGAATCGAGCCTGACCACCACCAGATCGGTCTCCACCCCTAGGGTGGCCCCTAGCTGTCTGGCCCCTACCCCTACCTAACTGGGAGGGTGCTGAAGTAGATGGAGTAGAAGAGGAGGGAGATCCCTCTGTTGAGACTGACCACTGCAAAACCGAGGACACTGTCTCCTCATGTGACCAAACTCACCGCACTCGTAACAACTACCCGGTGCTGGAGAAGGGGACTGGAGGGAACCCCTCGCTGCTGAAGAACCCTGATCTGAAGAAGCAGGAGCAGAGCTCTGAGCTGGAAGGGCACTAAGTGAAGACTGGCCCTTCTAAACTCCTTGATGACCACGGCCTGAAGAAGCCCCACTGTGATCTGGGCGACCTGACTGAGGAGGTCTGAAGGAACGACCTCTGCCACGCTGGAACTGGCCCCTAGACGGAGCACCAATGAAGCTACCTGAACCTCGAGGCCTCTTTTCTTCCCTCTCCTCATGCTCCCGACGGCGATCTATCTCAATCTGTTGCGCCATGTCAGCTACCTCCTCAAACGAAGCAGCTACAACCCTCTCTCTAGTCATCAAAATGCGGATTGGATAGTTGAGGCCATCCACGAACCTTCTAATCCTCTCCCAATCATTCGGGATCATCCAAGTAGCATGCCGAGCTCACTGCGTAAACCTCAACTCATACTGGGTCACAGTCATGTCCCCTTGAATCAGCCACTCGAACTGACGACGCAGCTCCTCCCTGCGAGACTGCGGTATATACTTCTCCAAAAAGAGAGTGGAGAACTGCTGCCAAAATAAGGGGCGCTGCTCCAACATGCCTACGCCTCTCAAACTCCTCCCACCATGTAAATGCAGGCCCTGAGAACTAGAAGGTAGTAAAAGCCACTCCACTCGACTCCAAAATCCCTGCAGTGCGAAGCATACGCTGACACTTGTCTAGGAATCCCTGGGCATCCTCACCCTCAGTACCACTAAACGTTAGAGGCTGGAGTCTATCAAACCTCTCTAGTCGACACTGCTCGTCGTCTGGCATCACTGGAACCACATAATCTGGAGCTGGTGCGACTGGCAAAACTGGAGCAATCGGTGCAACTGGCTGAGCGGGCTCACTCTTATCACACTCTAAGCCCCTCAGGCTCTCTCTCTCAGATCACTCTCAGAATAGCATCATATAGTAACTGCTGCGGCGTGCAGCCCGATCCATATATCACTGCGGCATGCAGTCCGACCCATATATCGTCGACGGTGCTCACTGGGGGTGTGCAAACTTCGGAGGGGCCCCTTACGGCCCAAGCTCTATATCAAGCCACCTCGTGGCATCATCACTCGGCATTCGGCCTAACATCACTCGGCACTCGGCCTCACATCACCCCAGTAACCTCGTGGCATATAAAAGTATCTCAGGCCCTCGGCCTTATATCACTTAGCATATCCTCACATATGTCCCTCGGCCTCACTCAGTCCGAAAAATCATCACAAGCCCCTAGGGCATTAGTAAAACAGTAGTTCTCAGCCCAAAACATCATTTAGAAATATCATTTGAGTTTCAAGTCTGAGTAAAAATGGTTGAGTTTGTAAAACAGTAGATACCAACAGGACTGGGTTCAAATAATACGTCAAAACAGTGAGGAAACAGTGATAAAATCCTCGAAGGGTGCAAATAATTGGCACGAAGCCCAAATATGGCAAACAACCCAAATCATGATAATAACAAATAAGTTTTAGTCAAATAAGCGATAAAATCATCAGTCGGGACGGACCAAGTCACAATCCCCCAACGGTGCTCTACCCCACGCTCACTATCCGGCGTACAAGTTACCTCAATATAGCACTACGGTGTGCGAATCTGGGGTTTCAAACCCTCAGGATATCATTTACAATCATTACTCACCTCGAACAGGCGAAATCTCTAGCTCGCGACGCCTCTGCCCCTGAAATCAGCCTCCACGCGCGTCGAATCTATCCAAAATTAGAACATCACAATATGCTAAGGGAACAAAGCCCAAGCGAAAACAATCAATTACGGGCACAAATCCCGAAATTACCAAAATTCGAGCCTCGGTCCCACTTCTCGAATACCGGAAACTTTCTCATCAATATGTTACTTATCTCCTCACGAGTTCATACATACCAAAATTTTTCAAATCCTACCTCAAATGGTCCTTTAAATCCCCAAATAAAATTTCAAAATCTCAAGCCCTAGTTCTTCAATTTTAGGCTTAGTTATCATGAATTTCTAGGTGGATTTCACAACAAAAACGAGTTTTAAGTTCAAAAATCTTACCTCAAGGTGTTATTTCTTTAATCCCTCTACAATTTCCTTCAAGAAGCTCCAAAATCGCCCAAAAATGGTGAAAGTTAGCTCCAAATCGTGGACAAGAGCTATTAAAACATTCTGTCCAGGCTTTAAAAGCCTTCTGCGCGAACGCGGTCCATCTCCCCCGAACGAGTAGCACAAAAATTATGCTTACCATCTTTTACCTTACGCGAACGTGTCATGCCAGTCGCGAACGTGCTGCTTCCACAACCTTGACCTTCGCAAATGCGCCACTTCCATCACGAACACAATGACTAACTGACCATCAGACCCAATCTCTCCTACGCGATCGCGTATAAACACTCGCGAACGCGATGCTGCCTCTCACAATCCTTCGCGAACGCGACATGGACCCTCGCGAACACGTATCTCATAGAACGCAGCCCTTCGCGAACGTGAGCTCCCCTTCGAGAATGCGAAGGCCAAAATACCTGCAACACAAGAACAGAAAATCTGCAATCTCTCAAACACAAAAATAGTCCGATTGACCACCCGAAACTCACCCGAGGCCCCCGAGACCTCAACCAAAAGCACCAACACATCCTAAAACCTTATACAAACTTGTTCCAATCACCAAAATACCTCAAACAACACCAAAACCATCAATTCACATCGAATTCAAGCCTAAATTTTCCAAAACCTTCCGAAACACGCATTCGATCAAAAATCTAATCAAACAACGTTCGAATGACCTGAAACTACACACATACACACATCCCAAATCACTTAACAAAGCAACAGCAACTCTCGGAATTCCATTCCGACCCTCAGATCAAAATCTCACCTATCAACCGGAATTCGCCAAATACTAACTTCGTCAATTCAAGCCTAATTATACGCCAGACCTCCAAAACCAGTTCCGATCACGCTCCTAAGTCACAAATCATCTAACGAAGCTAACCAAATCATAAAAAAATCCGATCCGAGCTCATATACAAATAACTCAACTCTTGGTCAAACCTTTCAAATTCAAAGCTTTCAACTGAGACTGTTATTTCAAATTCATTCCAAATTTTCCTGAAAACCAAAACCAATGATCTGCATCAATCATAGTACATTACATGGGGCAAGTCATGCCCGAGAATTGGAGATCAAAGTGGAAAAGCTCAAAACGACCGGTCGGGTCGCTATATCCTCCCCCACTTAAACACACGTTCGTCCTCGAACGTACTCTGAGTTGTTCTAAAAGCCAACCAATAGCTGAATAACTTTACCATGCATATACCCGGGGGTGATCCCATGTCACCCTTTCTCATATATGTGTGATAACACATAGAAACTTAAATTACACAACCCAATCTAGCCCATGAATCATAGAACCACATTTTCATTTCTGAAACCATCAATACGATCAAAACCTCACAATCATACACTAAATAGGCCCGAACTAACTGTAATAACCCATGCCTGCAACCTCAGGTGCAATTATATGATATACCACAAAACTCAAACAAATGCAACGATAACTTCCATTCACAACAGCTGCCCACAACAACCAAATATCGACAGAAAACCTCTTATTTTGCTAAAGTCTCATTTCAACACTTTCATATACTACCAATGATAAATGAAACACGCAGTAAACCATAACCATTTCTCAGATCAACCATTCATGAAGCCATTTCTCCTCTAGCAATTACCAAAGCAAATTTTTTTAAGCCGAACCTCGATATTATCGTTCCAACCTGCTGAAATCAAATTCGTTCATATTCATTAATGATCCCAACGATCTCTTCTGACCTAGCACACTACCCTGGTGACATGACATATCAATACAGGCCTAGGCCACAACTTGCATAAATACGCGCACCAATAAGCAACAGTCCGAACATACTCAAATTATGAAAATGACTCAAATGAAAGAGCTGTACCTCAAGCTCACCAGTACTATCACATCACAAGGCTGAGAACCCGCCTTACATTATAGAAATAGAACACATGAATCTAACCCGCAAGGTCATATCTCCACATAGCTTCGCGGCAACGCGCGATCCTATCCAAATAGTGGTCCACATGAAACACTTCAGGTCACTATGCTCGAAATCGGCAACCACGCTCAAATGATATCTGGAACCTAGGCAAATCATCACGCCCACCGTGAAACAGACGACATATACCACGCAAACCCGATAGAACATATCTGATACACCTTTCACCGAGCCACTTTCACCGAGCCACTCCCAATTACTCTTCCCACTCGACTTCCATTATAAAACTCTGATAGAACCGCACCGTAGGTGCCTATAACCAATAGATCGTAATGTCTCCCAACACAGAAAGGTAACTCATAGATCCCCTTAATCGCTAATAGCTCAAAACAACCGAATCAACACATCTTTCGCCAACATCAACTTGAAGTCAACAAAACCGTCTCGATGCCGGACATATATCCATATAGGTTTACCAATGGACCACACATCAACTCCAATTACACACAATAGATAAATAATCCTTCGAAGGTCCACAATGACTGAATCATAGCACATACAATCATCTGACCACTTACCCATAGTTTCCATCCACAACCACGAGCTAACCTGTTATGAGAACTTACAGTCTCCAAGTCCATAAAATACACGAATTTCCATATTTGATCCCAATTCCAACACTCGCACGTATAACTCAACCCTAGAACTCAATCTTTCCATGAGGGATATTCTAAGATTCTTGTGCTGCCAAGCAAACTCGAATATTAGCAGCTAACCTGGCGGGAAGTGCTGCAATACTACCAAAGTACCATTAACTCAATCACATTGCCTCTTTCTGGAACATATACCCTTGTCAAATCACCTCAATTAGCATTTCCATTCTTTAATCATCTGGAGATCCCTTTTCAAATCATCTGAAGTTCATTTCTCTAACTATCTGAAACTGCCCGTGCCGCCTAAGAATCTATGACCTTCCATTCCAATATGAGTCGTGACCTTACACACGCAAATCTCAATCTAAGACAACATATCGTATATGTCGTACCACTCCAGGAATAACTGTGAGAACTTCATATCCCTTCCGTGCTACAAACATATAGGCACTCAACTAGTCAAGAACTTCCATTGATCCCATCTAGAAGAAAAATCATTACACATCCCATGCCTTTCATATTCGTAAAAGAAATGCACCTCTCCAACCACGGTAGAAATCAACAAGAACTCTCCAAATTCCATTTGCACAAATTAAACTGCCAGGACTGAATCTAACTAGTTCAAGCTAAGAAAGCCATCAAAAACCTATGAGCATTACTGCAAAATACCTGCAGGAACCCATTACCTCGAACATATACAAAGAATTGATCATATCCTTACCATACCGATTCGATCTACTATCAAGGTACTCCATCTATCTAAATTCCCTCCTGATTCATTTCCAACTTGATGCTCCCTCTTGCTGTAGTACCACAATCTCTTAACCCAGGCTCACTACACGAGATCCAAGCACAAGACCACACTGTCTAAGACCTATAAGTCGCTGAATACTCTCTCAATTATCCCCAGAAATACCACATTACAGAATAATTTACTCTGAAGAACTTCCTGTGAATCTAAATTCGTTACCTTTACTTTCCAGATATTGATACATAGGATCCCATAATTAACATAAAAATACCACAAGTCTTGACCTTTTTCCAATGAAAACACAGTCTCTAACCATATACACAACCTTAAGATACCCGATTGTTTCCTACAGAATCTTGAACACATTAGAACCATTTTCAAAAGTCATTCACTCTTATTCAAACTACAATAATGAACAGAACCACCCGTGCCTTATTGGCACTCCGATACAGCAAAATGAAATCCTCATCCCAATACAACCAAGCAACTTTTTGCTCTATGCACCGAGCATTCTTTACCAACAACACTCTAGACATTCCGTGATTCTCATACTCTATGAAGCATAATATAACATTTGTCAAACTTTTCTTTTACTATAGCCATAGCTAACTCACTCGCATGCCCCAAACTAGAAACAACACAGCACCTAACTGTGCAATCAACTGCTCATAGCAGACTCCCCCACTTGGCTCGAAGCCATAGATCGAGATACACTCAATAACTCATAACACCTTTTACTTTATTGATGCCACAATACCATAGTGAGATTAAACTCAAATCATTTATAAGTTTGTGAAACCACAGATCATCCAATGCTATAATCTTCTGCAAATCTCGCATTCATCCCCTCAACAGTTGAGCCCACTCTCTTAAGCGACCCGAAATTTCAAATTTCAACACGTACCCTTCAATTACACATGAGATATTCTAACATACACATAAGGATCACACCACTTCAGAACACTCTGTAGAGGATAACCCACCTGCTTCGCCTCAACATAACATTTCAGTATATCTTCCACCGTCATACACATTACACAACCACTTAGTCTTCCTGAGTCTGAACTCATACCGCAATATGAAATTTACTTCACCCCAATTAGGAGACACGAAAAGATTCTTTACGCGCCCATAACTCGAAGCTACACATCTAATCACAATGGAAATCATATACTTAATAGTTCATCTATCATCCCGCAGACCTTCCTCGTCACTTCCAAGTTACATAGATACATCTCGCAGTACTAACATACTTATCGCGTAGCAAACCAGCTGTCACTTCCACTAATAAGGACACTGCCGAACATATAAGTTCAAAACACTTACTCACACAATCAGCACCTCAGTGCTCAAGCCATAGGAAAAGATCCGGCCTCAAGTCATCCAGAGTGGCCCAACATCAAACCCACAAAGATCACATCTCGCCCCTTGATCGGGGAATCACAAGGCATCAAGGCATATCTGATACTGAGCGCTCATGCCCGCATACACACGTGTGGAAGGAATTTCAAGAGTTTCTTTCCAAGCTGAATCAAGGACGCATGATAAAATTCAAGAATGTGAAGTTTTCCTAAAGGTTCTGCAGCCTCTCGAGGATAAATACAAACGTCTCCGTACCGATCCACGAGACTCTACTAAACTTGCTTATGACTCGTGAGACCTAGTAACCTAGGCTCTGATACCAACTTGTCACAACCCAAACCCCACACTAGTCGTGATGGCGCCTCTCATGAAGACGAGGCCAGCCAACTAACCCAACTCATCCTTTCAGAAATAGTTAAACATGAATAAATAGCTTAAATATGACATAGTAATATAAATTAGCGGAAATACAACCCAACACAGCCCTAATCGGGGTATCACAAGTCACGAGCATCTATCAGAATGTAAATCCACTACAAGGTCTAAAATATACAAAATCGGAATAATGAACAAAAGAGAAAAACATGGTGCTACGAATGCTGGCAGTCACCTCCTTAACTCATATAACTCTGCCTCTGATCGGTCAAAACCCACTACCGGGTGAATAAATACCGGCATCTGCACACGAAGTGTTGGGAGTAAAGTGAGTACTCCAACTCAGTGAGTAATGTAAATAACAACTGAGTGGTAAGAAATCACGTAAAGCAACAACCATTTTGTATAGAAGCAGTGTAAAATCCTTTGAGAAAAACGGTGAAGCTGTGAAATCTTTAGAAAATATCTTATCTCAGTTTACACCTCTTTTGAAAATGACTTTTCAATAGTTATGCAATGATTGCAAAATAATTAGTGCCGATAAGCACAGAAAATATGCCCCTCGGGCGCAAATACCACAGTATAACAGGTAAAATGATAAGTAAATATGAAAGATGAACACATAAAGGTTCTCCCCTTGGGAAATATCTCAGAACAGTACCAGCCCCTCGGGCTTACTCTCATCACACTCTCAGCCCCTCGGGCTCTCTCTCTCAGATCACTCTCAGAATAACATCATATAGTAACCGCTATAGCGTGCAGCCCGATCCATATATCACTGCGGCATGCAGCCCGATCCATATATCATCGACGACGCTCACTAGGGGTGTGCAGACTCCGAAGGGGCCCCTTACGGCCCAAGCGCTATATCAAGCCACCTCGTGGAATCATCACTCGGCACTCGGCCTTACATCACTCGGCACTCGGCCTCACATCACTCCAGCCACCTCATGGCATATAAAAGCATCTCAGTCCCTCGGCCTAATATCATTTCACATATCCTCACATATGGCCCTTGGCCTCACTCAGTCCGAAAAATCATTACAAGCCCTTCGGGCATTAGTAAAACAGTAGTTCTCAGCCCAAAACATCATTTAGAAATATCATTTGAGTTTCAAATTTGAGTAAAAGTGGCTAAGTTTGTAAAACAGTAGATACCAACAGGACTGAGTTCAAATAATACATCAAAACAGTGAGGAAACAGTGATAAAATCCCCGAAGGGTGCAAGTAATTGGCACGAAGCCCAAATATGGTAAACAACCCAAATCATGATAATAACAAATAAGTTTCAGTCAAATACACGGTAAAATCATCAATCGGGACGGACCAAGTCACAATCTCTCAACGGTGCTCTACCCCCACGCTCGCTATTCGGCGTGCAAGTCACCTCAATAGAGCACTACGGTATACAAATTGGAGGTTCCAAACCCTCAGGATATTATTTACAATCATTACTCACCTCGAACCGGTGTAATCTCTAGCTCGCGATGCCTCTGCCCCTCAAATCGGCCTCCACGCGCGTCGAATATATCCAAAATCATAGCGAATACATCACAATATGCTAAGGGAACAAAGCCGAAGCGAAAACATACAATTATCAGCACAAATCCTGAAATTACCAAAACTCGAGCCCCGACCCCACTTCTCGAATCCTGGAAATTTTTACATCAATACGTTCCTTATCTCCTCTCGAGTTCATACATACCAAAATTTCTCAAATCCTACCTCAAATGGTCCTTCAAATCCACAAATCAAATTTCAAAATCTCAAGCCCTAGTTCTTCAATTTTAGGCTTAGTTTCCATGAATTTCTAGGTGGATTTCACAATAAAAACGAGTTTTAAGTTCAAAAATCTTACCTCCAGGTGTTATCTCTTGAATCCCTCTACAATTTCCTTCAAGAAGCTCCAAAATCACCCAAAAATGGTGAAAGTTAGCTCCAAAATCACGGACAAGAGCTATTAAAACATTCTGCCCAGGCTTTAAAAGCCTTATTTTCAAACGCGATCCATCTCCCGCGAACGCGTAGCACAAAAATTATCCTTACCATCTTTTACCTTACGCAAACGCATCATGCCAGTCACGAACACGCTGCTTCCACAGCGTTGACCTTCGCGAATGCGCCACTTCCATCGCAAACGCGATGTCTAACTGACCATCAGACCCAATCTCTCCTACGCGATCGCGTATAAACGGTGCTGCCTCTCACAAACTTTGCGAACGCGACATGGAACCTCGCGAACACGTAGCCCATAGAACTCAGCCCTTCGCGAACATGAAGGCCAAAATACCTGCAACACCAGAACAAAAAATCTGCAATGTCTCAAATACAAAAATGGTCCGATTGACCACCCGAAACTCACCCGAGGCCCCCGAGACCTCAACCAAGAGCACCAACACATCCTAAAACTTCATTCAAACTTGTTGCAATCACCAAAACACCTCAAACAACACCAAAACCATCAATTCACATCGAATTCAAGCCTAAGTTTTCCACAAACTTGCGAAACACGCATTCGATAAAAAATCCAACCAAACTATGTCCAAATGACGTGAAACTATACAGACATATCCCAAATCACTTAACGAAGCTAAAAAACTCTCAGAATTCCATTCCGACCCTCGGATCAAAATCTCACCTACCAACCAGAATTCGCCAAATACTAACTTTGCCAATTCAAGCCTAATTCTATGTCGGACCTCCAAAACCAGTTTCGATCACGCTCCTAAGTCACAAATCATCTAACGAAGCTAACTAAATCATAAAAACTCTGATCCGAGCTCATATACAAATAATTCAACTTTTGGTCAAACCTTTCAAATTCAAAGCTTTCAACTGGGACTGTTCTTTCAAATTCATTCCAAATTTTCCTGAAAACCAAAACCAACGATCTACATCAATCATAATACATTACACGGGGCAAGTGTGACGACCCAACCTATTGTCTCATGTGTTGCTGCTCCGTTTTCCCCGTTTATTGCTTCTTCATATTTCATTATCGGTATGTGGTGTGTGAGAGTTGATTTGGAATGGTTTTAATAAGAAATGAGAGTTGATTTGGAATGGTTTTAATAAGAAATGAAACACTTAGTCTCTTTAAGAAAGGCTTAAATTGGAAAAGTCAATCGGACATTGACTTACGAGTTATAAGGCTCGGATGTGATTTTTGGTGATTTGGTTAGCTTCGAGGGATGATTTGTGACTTAGGAGCGTGATCGGAATTGATTTTGCAGGTCCGATGTAGAATTAGGCTAGAATTGGCGAAGTTAGTATTTTGGCGAATTTCGGTTGATAGGCGAGATTTTGATCCGAGGGTCGGAATGGAATTCCGAGAGTTGCTGTAGCTTTGATATGTGATTTGTGATGTGTGTGCAAAATTTCAGGTAATTCGGACGTCGTTTGGTTGGGATTTTGATAGAATGCGTGTTTCGGAAGTTTTAAAACAACTTAAGCTTGAATCCGATGAGAATTGATGATTTTAGTGTTGTTTGATGTGTTTTGATGATTGGAGCAAGTTTGGATAATGTTTTAAGATATGTTGGTGCTTTTGGTTGAGGTCCCGGGGGCCTCGGGTGTGTTTCGGATGCCCAACGGGTCATTTTTGGAAATTTTGAACTACTGGTTGCTGGTATCTTGTCTCCTCCTTCGCGAACGCGAGGGGTCTCGCGTTCGCGAAGGAGGAGACATTGGAGGCTGTGACTTTGGCTTTCACAAACGCGATGGGGAAGTTGCAAACGCGTAGGTGTGGGTCCAGGAAGCTACGCGAACGCGTAAAAGGAAATTGGGGCCGGGAACAATTGGTCTACGCGAACGCGTAGCAAGCCACGCGAACGCGAAGGGCCTGGAAAAATTGGCCTTCGCGAACGCGGTGTAATGAACGCGAATGCGAAGAAGGATTTGTCACCTAGGCAGAATGTTTTAAGAACATTTCATCCGCGACTTGGGTTCATTTTCCTTCATTTTTGAGCGAGCTTGGGAGCCTTTGACGAGATTTTTGAAGGGTTTTGACTGGGAATCAATTGGAGGTAAGTCCCATGGTCTAGAAACATCATCTAATTATGATTTAAACATTTAAATTCATGGAAATTTGGTTAAAAATGAAGAATTAGGGTTTGGGTTTTTAAATGAGAATTTGTGATTTGAGGGGTCAAATGGGCTTCGATTCTTGTGAATTTGATATGTACGGACTCGTGGCGAGACGAGGGATCCGGTGATGTGAGTTTTGTAATTTTTCGAGAAGTGGGCCCGAGGCTCGGGTTTTGCTAGTTTCGAGATTTTTGCTATTTTTCGATTCGGTATTGTTCCATTTGCATATTGTGATGCATTCACTCTAATTTTGGTTATATTCGACACGCGTGGAGGACTATTTAAGGGGCAAAGGCATCGCGAGCTAGAGATTTCACTGGTTCGAGGTGAGTAATACTTGTAAATGATATCTTGAGGGTTTGAAACCCAGGATTTGCACATCATAGTGCTGTATTGAGGTGACTTGCACGCTGGATATGAGTGTGGGGCAGAACACCGTTGGGGATTGTGACTTGGTCCGTCTCGGTTATTGATTTTACCGTGTATTTGATTGAAACTACTTGTATCATCATACTATGGGCTGACTGCCATGTTTGGGCTTCGTGCCAACTATGTGAATCCTTCGGTGATTGATATTATTGTTTTAGCATATCTTGCATATCATTTGGTTTCAGTCCAAGGTTTTAAATACTGTTTTCAACTCAGTCATACTTCTATATTATGAAAATTCAAATGATATTTCGTGCTTAGAACTACTGTTTTACAAATGCCTAAGGGGCTTATGCTGTTTTCTGGACTGAGCATGGATTGGGTTGCGCGCCACGACAATGATTTCGAAACAGTGGTAACAATGACACTGTATGATGTGACTTGAAACAGTGGTAACAATGACACTGTATGATGTGACTTGAAACAGTGGTAACAATGACACTGTATGTTGTAAATTGGTCAGGTAACAATGACTGACCGGTCAGATAACAATGACTGAACATGAATTAATTGATGCCACGAGATGGCTTGATATTGCGCTTGGGCTGTAGGAGCCCCTCCAGAGTCTGTACACACCCCCAGTGAGCACCGTCGATGTTAAATAGATCGGGCTGCACGCCGCAGCGAGTACCAGAGTGTACCGTCTTATGCATTGCATTGCACTCATGCATTTGTTCTTATTTTGTAATGTTTGTCATGACATTCAACACTCTCATATCATTGGCATCTATGCTACTTCTTGCATTGTTTACCAGATACCCTAGTGTTATTTTTTAATGGTGTGCTATGCCCTAGGGGCTGACTTACGTGCGGACTTGCACTATTTGATTATGCATTCATTTGCTTAATTGTCAAAAAAGATATTTTCAAAAGATGTTTTAACTGAGCCTAGATATTTTCTAAAGGATTTCAAGGTTTTACTGATTTCTCAAAAGGATTGCATTGTTCTTTATAGCATGATGGAGTGCCTTACATGATTTTTGCTGCTCAGTTATTATTTACTCTTATTACTTACTGAGTTGGAGTACTCACTTTACTCCCTACACCTCGCGTGCAGTTGCAGCTAATGTTTACCCGGTAGCGAATTACTAGCTTATTGAAGGTATGACTATTGAAGCTGAGCAAGGTGACCGCCAGCTTTCGCGGCACCCGACGTTGTCTTTAGAATTTCAAAATTTATTTTTGTATATTATTGGCCCTGTAGTTGTGTCCAGGTTTTCTTTAGATTCTCGTGACTTGTGACACCCCGGTCGGGTTGTGTTGGGTAGTAAATATTAGTTATTAATTCCATTAAGTCGTATTATTCATCCATTTATATTTATTAACTGTCAAAAAAGGCATTGTTGTCCTGTTGGCTGGCCTTGTCTTCAGAGAGGCGCCATCACGACCGGGTTTGGGAATTGGGTCATGACAAGTTGGTATTAGAGCCTAGGTTACTAGGTCTCGCGAGTCATAAGCAGGTTTAGTAGAATCTCGCGGATCGGTGCGGAGATGTCTGTATTTATCCTCGAGAGGTTGCAGAACCTTTAGGAAAATTTCACTTTCTTGGAATTCTTATCGTGCGTACTTGATTCAGCTTGAGATATAGCTCTTGAAATCCCTTCCATATGTCTGTATGCGACGTGAGCGCTCAACGTCAGATGTGCCTTGATGGCTTGTGATTCCCCGATCAAGGGGCGAGATGTGATCTGCGTGAGTATGTTGGGTCAGTCTGGAGGACTTGATGCCGGATTTTTGCCTATGGCTTGAGCACCGAGGTGTTGATTGTGTGAGCAAGTGTTCTGAACTTATATGTTCGATATTGTCCCTATTAGCCGAAATGGCAGTTGGATATCTATGTGATGAGTATGTTGGTACTGCGAGATATATCTATATGATCTTGGTAGTGATGAAGGAGTCTGCTGAATGATAGATGAGCTGTTAAGTGTTTGATTCCTATTGTGATTCGATGTATAGCCCGAATAGGGGCGCGTGAAGAACACTTTCGTGTCTCCTAGTTGGGAAGTGAAGTACATTACGTGTGGCGATATGAGTTCAGACTCAGGAAGACTAAATGACCGTGTTATGTGCATGATGATGGAAGGTGTGCTGAAATACTAAATTCAGGCGAAGCAGGTGGGATATCTCCTGTGGAGTGTTCTTAAGTGGTATGATCCTTAGGTGTATGTTAGAAGATCTCATGTGTAATTGAAGGGTACGTGTTGAAATTTGAAAATTTGTGTCGCTTAAGAGAGTGGACTCAACTGATGTGGGGATGAATACGAGATTGGTAGAGGATTACGGTACTAGATGATCGGTGTGTTCACAAACTTGGAGACGATTTGAGTTTAATCTCACTATGATATTGTGGCATCATTAGAGTAAAAGTACTATGGGTTATTGAGTGTGTCCTGATATATGGCTTCGAGCCAAGTTGGGGAGGTTGCTGTTGATTAGCTGATTGTACGGTTATGTGCTATGTTGGTTCCTTTTCGAGGTATGCTGGCGGATCAGTCCTAGTTGTAGAAATTGAGCCGAGGATGGCACAAGTGAAGAAAAATTTTGACATGGGTTATATGGTGCTTCGTAGATGTTTGGAAATAATAGGATGTCTTGAGCTGTTGACGATAAAGAATGCTCAGTGTATAGAGAAGGAAGATGTTTGTTTGTATTGGAATGAGATCATATCCTGCGGTGTCAGAGTGCTAATATGGCACGAGTGGTTCTGTTCATTGAGTCAGGTAATTTGCAGTTTGAATAAGAGTGAATAACTTTTGAGAATGATTCTAATATGTTCAAGATTTTACATGTATTATTCAGGTGTCTCAAGGTTGTGTATGTGGTCAGAGGCTGTGTATTCATCGGGGAATGTCGAGGCTTGTGGTATTTTTATATTAATTATGGGATCCTATGTATCGGCATCTAGAAAGTAATGGCAACGAATTCAGGTTCGCAGGAAGTTCTTCAAAGTAAAGTACTCTGGAATGTGGTATTTTTGGGAACGGTTGAGAGAGTATCCAATGGCCTATGGGTCTTAGACAGTGTGGTCTTGTGTTCGAGTTTCGTGTGGTAAACCTGGGTTGAGGCATTGTGGTGCTGCAGCAAGAGGGCACACCAAGTTGATGATGAATCAGAAGGAAAAATTAAATAGATGGAATAGCTTGATAGTAGACCGAATCGGTATGGCAAGGATATGATTAATTCTTTGTATGTGTGCAAGGTTGTGAGCTCTTACAGATATTGTGCAGCGAAGCTCTTGAGTTCTGACAGCTTGCTTAGCTTGGTTTGGATAGCAGGATTCAGTCCTGGTAGTTTAGCATGTGCAAATGGAACTGGGAGAGAGTTCTTGTTGAGTTTTACCGTGGTTTGGGGATGAATATATTTTCTATGGGTATGCGAAGCATGAAATGTGTAATGATTCTTCTTCTAGATGGGATTGACGGAAGGTCTTGGCTAGATGAGTTATAGTTCAGTTCTGAAAAGAAGTTCATAAAATTCTTAGGCAACGTGTAGCCTCAGGTAATCAAGGAAATGGTACTGCTAATCGAAAGTGATTTGACGAGAGTTAATGTCTCGGAAAAAGGGGAAGGTGATGTAAATTGATAATACTTCGATAGTATTGCAGTGTTTTCTTGCTAGATCGGCTGCTGATATCTGAGTGTGCTTGATAGCATAGGAGAATTTTGGAATATCTTTTGTGGAATGATTGGGGTACTCGAGGTGTAACATGTATTTATACTGCAGAATTTGGGATCAGGCATAGTAATTTGTGTGCTTTATGGAGCTGGAGACTGGGAGTTCTCATGTTCAGGCTATGTAGTGGTTGTGGATAGTGTGTATTGGTACCTTTAGCGACTATTGGGATTGGAGGCCCGAGTGGATCTTTCTTTGTTGGTATGTTAGATTTTGTATATGATGTTGAGCTATAGATTGGTTGTCTCAATGTGGGTTATTCTAGACTATTGTGCTATGGGCTATGTCGAAAAATGCCACAGGTGGCGTGGCGAGGTGCATCGGATTATGTTATAGCAGAGTGGTTGGCATTCCAAGATCAGCGGGCGGCTGGGAAGGATTGCTTTCTTTAAATTGATTCCTTTGTGGCGGATGTCAGTATAGAGGTTTCTACCATTGATTCAGTTCCGTTATTAAGGGACTTTTTCGGACGCGTTCCCTGTGGCCGGGCATGTCGCCGGGCGATATTGTGGATCTCGGTATTGACTTGGTGTTGGACACCATATCGTACGGCTCCAGCATGAGTTATAGTAGTAGAAGGAGCAGCTTCAGGCTTCTTAGTAATGAGTTTGTTGGTAAGCTGATTGGATACGTGTTTCGCTTGAGTTGGCTTGGTTGGCCCCGAATTGTATTGATGAAGGATAGACTGATTCGATCATTATTGAACCTGCTAGCGATCTGGGGAGATCTATGAGATGCTTTTTCTGTGTTGTGAGGCATTATAATTTTTGGACTGTGGGCACATATAGTGCAGTACTATCGAGATTCATAGTGGAAGTTGAGGGGGGGACCTCAGTCGGGTTTGAGTTTTGTAGCTTACAACGCTATATGTAGATATCATTATGCACTCAGTATGCTTTCGACTGATACTCGGTATTTTGTTATAATGAGCAAATTTGGCTCGATGTGCATCTCCCTATGTGAGAAATTTGTGTGGATCGGGTGGCACGCCGCCACGGGTATGTATCTGGATCGGGTTGCACGCTGCAATAGTGTGATGTTGAGAATAGTTTTCCATATGTTACCTTTTATGCCTTGCTTCTTGGTTTTTGAGGAAAGTCCGTATTGGGTGTTGCTCGGCGAACGGCGCATCGGTTATGTCCTTTCAGGATTGAATGGTATATATTACTTGCTTCACCGTGGGTGTGATGGATTGCTTGGTTTCAGACATCAATCTGTGCGTGGCTGTCTATTTTGAGCATGGTGACTTGAGGTGCTTCATGTGTAACAGTGTTTGGATAGGATCGCGTGTCGTGGCGAGGCCACGCGAAGTTATGACCTTTCGAGGAGGATTCAGGTACTCTATTTCTATGATGTGAGACGGGGTCTCAGCTTTGTGTTGTAATGGTACTGTTGAGCTTGGGGTACAGCTCTTTCGTTTGAGTCATTTGTCATGATTTGAGTATGTCCAGACCGTTCCTTAATGGTGCGTGCATTATGCAAGTTGTGGCTTAGGCCTGTATTAGGATGTCGTATCACCAGGGTGGTGTGTTGAATTCGAGGTGATCATTGGAGTCATTAATGAATGCGAACAGATGTGATTTCAGCTGGTTAGAGGGTTTATATTGAGGTTTGGCCAGAAATCTATTGTGCTATTAGTCAACAAGGAAATGGCTTCATGTATGGGTGACCTGAGGAATGGTTACGGTTTATCGCGTGTTTTATTTATCGTTGGAAGTGTACAAAAGTGTTGGAGTGAAACTTTAGCTAATAAGAGGTTTTCTATCAGTATTTGGTTGTTGTGGGTAACCACTATGAATAGGAGTTATCGTTTCGAGTGCTTGGATTATGTGGTATATCGTATGATTTCATCGAGGTTGCAAGTATGGGTTATTACGGCTGGTTCAGGACTATTCAAAGTATAGGTGTGAGGTTTTGATCGTATTGATGATTTTAGAAGTGAAAAGGTAGTTCTGTGAATTATGGGCTAGACTAGATTGGGTAATTTCAGCTATGTTGTGTTGTCGGACATATAAGAGATAGGGTGACATGGGATCACCCCGGGTATATGCTTGGTAAGGTCATTTAGCTATTGGTTGTCTTCTAGGACAACTCTGGGTATGCTTGAGGACGAGCGTTTGTATAAGTTGGGGAGGATGTGACGACCCGACCCGTCGTCTCATATGTTGCTGCTCTATTTTCCCCGTTTATTGCTTCTTCATATTTCATTATCGGTATGTGGTGTGTGAGAGTTGATTTGGAATGGTTTTGATTAGAAATGAGACACTTAGTCTCTTTAAGGAAGGCTTAAGTTGGAAAAGTCAATTGGACGTTGACTTATGAGTTATAGGGCTCGGATGTGATTTCCAGTAATTTGGTTAGCTTCGGGGGATGATTTGTGACTTAGGAGCGTGATCGGAATTGATTTTGGAGGTCCGGTGTAGAATTAGGCTTGAATCGGCAAAGTTAGTATTTTGGCGAATTCCGGTTGATAGGTGAGATTTTGATCCGAGGGTCAGAATGGAATGCCGAGAGTTGTTTAGCTTCGATATGTGATTTTTGATGTGTGTGCAAAATTTTAGGTCATTCGGACGTCGTTTGGTTGGGTTTCTGATCGAATGCGTGTTTCTGAAGTTTTAAAAGAACTTAGGCTTGAATCCGATGAGAATTGATGATTTTAGTGTTGTTTTGTGTGTTTTGATGATTGGAGCAAGTTTGGATAATGTTTTAAGATATGTTGGTGCTTTTGGTTGAGGTCCCGGGGGCCTCGGGTGTGTTTCGGATGCCCAACGGGTCATTTTTGAAAATTTTGAACTGCGGGTTGCTGGTATCTGGTCTCCTCCTTCGCGAATGCGAGGGGAGTCTCGCGAACGCAAAGAGGAAAAATGGGAGGCTGTGACTTTGTCTTTCACGAACGCGATGGGGAAGTCGCGAACGCGTAGGTATGGGTCCAGGAAGCTACGGGAGTGCGTCAGAGGAACCGCGAACGCGTAAAAGAAAATTGGGGCTGGGAACAATTGGTCTACGCGAATGAGTAGCAAGCCACGCGAATGCGAAGGGCCTGGGAAATTGGCCTTCGCAAACGTGGTGTAATGAACGCGAACGCGAAGAAGGATTTGTCACCTAGGCAGAATGTTTTAAGAACATTTCATCCGCGACTTGTATTCATCTTCCTCCATTTTTTAGCGAGCTTGGGAGCCTTTGATGAGAATTTTGAAGGGTTTTGATTGGGAATCAATTGGAGGTAAGTCTCATGGACTAGAAACATCATCTAATTATGATTTTAACATTTAAATTCATGGAAATTTGGTTAAAAAGTGAAGAACTAGGGCTTGGGTTTTTTGAATGAGAATTTGTGATTTGAGGGGCCAAATGGACTCCGATTCTTGTGAATTTGATGTGTACGGACTCGTGGCGATACGAGGGATCGGGTAATGTGAGTTTTGTAATTTTTTGAGAAGTTGGCCTGGGGCTCGGGTTTTGCTAGTTTCAAGATTTTTGTTATTTTTTGATTGTTTTCGATTGGGTATTGTTCCATTAGCATATTGTGATGCATTCGCTCTGATTTTGGTTAGATTCGACGCGCGTGGAGGCCGGTTTGAGGGGCAAAGGCATCGCAAGCTAGAGATTTCACCGGTTCGAGGTGAGTAATACTTGTAAATGATATCCTAAGGGTTTGAAACCCCGAATTTGCACATCATAGTGCTGTATTGAGGTGACTTGCACACCGGATATGAGCGTGGGGTAGAGCACCGTTGGGGATTGTGACTTGGTCCGTCCCGGTTGTTGATTTTAACGTGTATTTGATTGAAACTACTTGTATCATCATACTATGGGCTGACTGCCATGTTTGGACTTCGTGCCAACTATGTGAATCCTTCGG